>JAOPHQ010001420.1:237500-285000 GCA_030340625.1 Merluccius polli | reverse complement strand
GAAAATCATTTATATACTCTCTCTTAACCTATATAAAACACAGTAGCCAGTATTGAAGAAAAACCACAGCGTCCCGGTGTGATCAAGAGTGTCCACAGAAGGTATATTTCAGGACCATGGACAGCAGCCTTTGAGGAACAAGGCCATATTTGGGCATGATACTAAGTCATCCGCTCTATGAGCGGCAGCTGATGCAGCCCTGAAGCAGCTGTAAGAAATCAGTAATCGCCAACCAAAGGAGGAGAACCACGGGTATGTCTCAAAACCTTTTCCTCACGCTCGAGCTGACGCTTGATCACTCAAGCTTTGAGCAGGGTAGTAGCGCGATAAAGGAGCTGCCTCGGTGTCGTTAAAGGCACCGTTGATGATCTGAGGATACACTGATTCTGTTTTGTTGTGGTCATCACCCCGACTTCCTCACACTTATTTAGATAAGTTATTGATTTTGCATTTAACATGTCTGGTATGGTGATCTGACAACACACCATGCCCCACAAAGCTAAAGCTGCCACAAGACACAAATAATAACATGAGCTTTAATAATCCCAGATGGGACATTTGGGAATCATCATGTTACCAATCAAAGTGAACCAGATAATGCTGTGGCTGGTCTGGGGAAAATGATGGCGTTGGATACCAAAGTGGCGAGAGAAATGTACAATACCAGGTTGTGAAAAATGTTACAGTTTGTACATAAAGTGAGTCAATTGATCATTAGGGTCTGGCTGCAGGAGTTTCCCAGTTCTAGGTTGGAGCTGAAGAGAGAACGCCTTTAGTTGTCTCTTCACAAAAGCTCAGTTGTACATATTTGATTTTGTTGTGGGTTTTTAGTTTTGGGCTTATTTTCTTATTTCAGTCTTTCTATCTTTTTGATAGACTTAATGGGTGGTTTGGTGTGTGGTAAACATAACCATGTTTCTAGAAGCCATTTGCTCAATTTAGTTTGATTTGCTTTGGTAGATACAGTTTCCCCATGTCACCTTTTGTAACGTGTGTGTGTGTGTGTACAAGTGAGCCTAGGAGGCTTATTTAGTGACACAAAGAAGACTACATTGCCTTAGCACACACTATGCACATGCACACACTTACACGCATGCACATAGCGGCAAAAAAAAAGGTGGACAGTTGTTTAGCGTTGTTTAGCCCTTTCTCTTCTTTCTACTTACAAAAGCACATTATATCACTATCCTTCCTACACCTTTCTCTCCTTCCACACAACTCAGCTAGAACCAGGCATAGCCATTGATTTGCTTGAGAAAGTTTGATTGAATCTGCAGCGATCACAATATTTTACACTTGAGTTAAACCCACAATCAAGTAGGCCCAATGTCCCTGCCACTGCATGGGTATTATTACGACAACACGGCTCTCGGCAGGCAACTTGTGTTTTTATTAATATCTTGCTACATTTACTCGACTAATTACAGATTGTAGCAACATGAAACATTCATACCGGAGCTCACTGACAATTACAAGACAGCCCACAAGAACTTCAGCAGTGCAGCTGGAAACCTGCTAGCACACCTGCTTTATAAAACAATGACAGTGTAAAGATATTTCTGCTGAAAAATACCTGAGCAAATTCTACTCAATACATTTATGTTGTAAGTGAAGAAAGATCAACTATTATTTATCTATTTATTTATTTGATGCACAAATTACTTGCAGAACCAAGTTAATCTACATTTTGGAGACAGACGACACCATTAAGTGATTATTTAAGCCAATGGGAAGACGTTCTTACATTGACACTTTCTTAAATGCTAACCCCTCACCCTAACAACCCTAACCCTAACAATGCTAAACCCTAACCATGACATTTTTAGTGAGGTAGCTACGTAATTATATCATGTGTATCATTATGTCAGGTTTGAAGAACAACTAAACAGTGAAATCAATCTCCATTGAACTGAACTTTCTCTTCAGACAGGAATGAGGCAAAGTGAAAAGTTGGCTTTCACAAGTTGGAGGTTTTTACTTTCAGTGTTGTGTGTATCACAACACTGATACTGACACATCGTGTGTTTGTGTGTGTGTGTGTGCAGTCTGCTGCTCGCGGGAGACCATCTCAGGTTATAACCAGACAGCAGGATAAGACTAGAGTAAACACACATACATGCATGTGCTGCACACACACACACACACACACACACACTGTGTGGCAATCTCATAAGTCACTGACCTAATGGAAAGCTAGTCTCGGCTAACCAGCTGGAAAAGCAGCCCTCTGGGCATGGGAGTGATAGAAGCAATAGGAAGATGTGAGCAGAGCGAACAGAAAGAGAACAAGCGAGAGTGTGTGAGAGAGATGGTAAAGGGAGATATAAGCGTACTGGGGGGGGGGGGGGCTGTGTGCAGCGTATCCAAGATGAACTGAGTAAGCAAATGAAAGTCAATTGAAATGAACGCTGGCATACTGACATAAGATTTCCCTTATGCCACGTTTTGTCTCTGCGGTTGTGTTCCGGCGTTTTCAAGCTTGTGTTAATATTTCCTTCATCTTAATGTGTGTTACTTAATCATAAGTACCAGCTAAAAGTTCTAGTAAAAACACAATGGTGTCACATCCATCCACCTATCCATCCATCCATCTTTCATTCCTCTAGTCAGGTATTAAAGGTCTGAATTGGCTCATACAGAGGCAGGCAGTTCAAAACAGATTCTCACAGCACATTCAAGTCACTAATAGCTGACAGATGGCTGTGTAATTTCTAATAAATTGCACTCAAATAATAGCTCTTAAATCACACCTACAGCACCTTTAAAGTGGTAACAGACCCTCTAGTCTCCCAGCTCTTCATTGGGATACCCCAGATGTCCCCTGCAGACATGGAGGAGACCCAGGGCTTCCTGCAACCATCCAGACATGGAGGAGACCCAGGGCTTCCTGCAACCGTCCAGACATGGAGGAGACCCAGGGCTTCCTGCAACCGTCCAGACATGGAGGAGACCCAGGGCTTCCTGCAACCGTCCAGACATGGAGGAGACCCAGGGCTTCCTGCAACCATCCAGACATGGAGGAGACCCAGGGCTTCCTGCAACCGTCCAGACATGGAGGAGACCCAGGGCTTCCTGCAACTGCCCAGGGGCCGGATTAATAAATGGTGCTGCGCAAAGAAATGCCCTCAGAAACTTTCCGCACAGAATTACAGATGTATATAAAAACCTGTGAGGGGAGAATATGTGTATATCTACGCACCCTAGGCAGTGTGATATGGAGACACCATAAGCAAAAGGCAGGGAGAGTAGATAGTGCATGTGAAAAGACATTATGATAAAGGCCCTTTTGAGTAGACAGAAAATGGGAATAATCGACAGATCGGGGATACGCCAGTCCACCCGGCGTTATCCGCCTGGCCCTGCGCTACATTAATTTCCCGTACACTGCAGTTGAAAAGGCTAACATTAAAAGGAATGTGCAGTGGCAACCGGTATTCCAAATATAATCGGCGCAATCGACTTTTTTGCCACTTTTGCCACTTATTTTTTTTACTTTCCCTCATAAATGAATGAAACAAACACTCAGTTGATTGAGAAATCCAGGTCATTATGGGCATCCCGAGAATCATGTTCGGTTGACGGGAGTGTGGACTCTAAGCTCGTTCACGTGTGCACAATCTCAGGACATTTGGTATGTTTGAACATCTCGAAAAATCTCTGCGTACACAGATTTCCAACTTTCTCTCATTTGCGCAGACACCTACGCAGAGCTCTATGCATGTGGCCCCAGGTGTCTTCTCTGCAGGGTACTCCTCTAAAGGGCATGAGGAGACGGTGGTTCACCTTGTCCTTCCTGAATCACTGATCTCATGAACGTTAAACTGGACCTCTTTCTTTTCAGCCGTGACCCAAAACGAATGGGCAGATACGAGGACAGGACCATAATATCCAACACCTATTAAAGAGTTTGATATAATGCCTGTGTTACTTTATTGATGCTTCTGCACCTGACCAAGTACTAGTCCATCAAACTATTCTTCATAGACTGATTCAGAAAATGGTCTACACTAGTAATCAGCTGAGGTGGGTGAGCCATTCTTTTCCTTAAGCCATTGGGCAGTTTGGGGCATTTTAGGGCTGATCCACACAGTGACAATTTTCACACCAAAAACTCAGCATGTCTAAGCCTACCACAATGAACCTTGGAGGTCATGAAGTGATTCAGCAGCATCATCCATCCAATAGTAGTGGGATGCTACCCTTCTGCCCCCTGACACCAGAGACGTCTCTCTCTCTGCAGCACCTTATGTCGACTGGCAGGGCGAGTGCGGTGACCCCCCCAAAATGATAAAAACCATGTTGAGTGTGTTCTATCTGTCTGGATATTACACTCGAGAAAGCTTATGCCAGAGGGGACTGGAAAGGAGACTTGGAACAATAACCAAATTTCAGCTTCAGGAATACCAATGCGAACTGCGCCTGGCATTGTAACAATCGGCCAGCCCTTTACCCTCTCACAGATAATCGCACAAGCATGGGAGTTAGCTAAAGCAGTTGATGTGTTTAGCACGGCTCAGGCAGAAGCTTATGACAGTGTTTCCTGAGGTTATTCTGTTAGGAAGGTGCAGTAAAAGGGTACAGGGTTGCTAGTCCTCGTGGCCCCATCCATTAAATAGCTACACATTCATTCTCCGCATTGATAAGTCAGGCTTGTTCAAAATGGCCATTGGTTCAGCTTTACTGCTCAATACTGCTGCTGTCTATCCTGCAGTTTGCGTTACTCCTGAGTGAATTAACATTTTGCTGCCACTGTAAATTAGCAGTTCTCCCATTTTAATTTAACACAACATAAATCGACAGCCTTTAGAAGCCATGTGCGACATACGACACGGAGACAGATACAATATGAGAGGAAAAGGAGCGGGAAATTGGTAGTGAGTGGACATCAGAGAGTAATGGGGTAGGAAGCCAAAGGTTGAGCTTGCCGTCATCTCTAAGAGCTGTTTTAATGAGAACGCAGTATTAGAGCAGGGCATGACATCCTGTCATCTGGTCGCGGAGGACAAAAACTGGATCGGAAAGTAGTGAGGCAGAGAGAGAAAGAGAGAGAGAGAGAGGTCAGGCATGAAGAGGATCATGGCCACAGAGGAAGAAAGGATGAGTGAAGAAAATGACAGTGGAGAGTGACAGAGAGGGTGACAAATTAATAAATGGAGGAGAGAAATGTAGTGGAAGAGGCATTAAAATGGAGGAATTAAGGATAACAATATGACAAAGAGAGAGAGGGAGAGGAATATAGCAGAAAAAAGCAGGACTAATAGACTATACATTGGACTTCCTTTTTAGGGTTTAGCTTTTTTTCTCCAATTAGTGGTGCCTGAGTTCAGCAACACTGGAGAAAGTATGTATGAAATCTATGAAGACTCAGCAGCTTTCAAATGACACCTCGGTTAGACAAGCTTAAAATAGACTTATCAGCAGCGAATACTTCCAGTGTATTCTTACCGCTGACAATGTGATGTTCCAATACTATTTCAAATACTAAACTGGCTCATATAGCACCGTGAACTCGCCGCCTTACACTCTGTCAAAATGTAAATGTAATTTCCTGCTTGTCCAAGTAATGTTTTGATACAGCACTTTTTGGGCCAAAATATTACAATAAGATAATGAGGGTCCAAAAACACAGCGAGGAGAATCTAATGGTGTGTGTGTGTGTGTGTGTGTGTGTGTGTGTGTGTTTTTGTGTGTGTGTGTGTGTGTGTGTGTGTGTGTGTGTGTTGGAATTAATAAGCAAACTTGGAGAAGGGCAACTCCAATCAACTACATTCACCTTGGAAACATTCACTCACACACACACACACACACACACACAAACACACACATACAGGTGGGGTCACCTTAGCTCAGGTAAAGACACAGCCGGTCTAGTTGTGTCGACTGTCATTTGGTTAAAAGGCTGCCCTGTCACCACTCCCCCCGCCCCTCCCCCCCACACACACAAACACACACAGTAAGTAACCCCATGAGGATGTTGATAGAAGGATGATGGAGGGAAAAAACACGTGGGAAGCTGTTCATGTTACTGCTGTCTGGGCAAAGGTGACCCAGACTCTCGGTAAAGGCCCTTGTGTTTTATAGTTCACTCTTGTTTTAAATCACTCACTTACTCTCTCTCCCTCTCTCTCTCTCTCTCTCTCTCTCTCTCTCTCTCTCTCTCTCTCTCTCTCTCTCTCTCTCTCTCTCTCTGTATCTCTCTGTATCTCTATTCTCTGTCATTTTCTCATGTCTGTCTCTCCTCCTTTAGTGCACCAGTAGTGCACATACACACTACATAGAGGAAGGATGGTAGTTATGAGTTGATTCATGTTCAGTGTGTGCTTGGCAGTAGGCAGTTATGCTAATAACCCCCTTTATAGTCATTATGCTTAAGATACACAGGGAATTATATGCATTGTCCTCACACAGATTAATAGACAAATCAAAAAGGTGAGGCTTCGTCGGTATAGACTACCAGTATACAGTATATTCAAGCCCATAGGGCAGAATCCTTGTTGTTTTCCTGCTGGTGTAGGATTATTGTTCTTCTCCAGCCACATTGTCTCAAATGTGATGGTAAATGGTAGACTTTGCACATACATAGAGGCATAGATACTCAAACAAGAATAATTCTTATTGGTCACACCGGTGGCCCTCTTATTAGCAAGTAGTTAGTTCATGGTTCAAACCCCACCAGGTACCTAACAATGTCTGAGAAACCGCTTGAAAGAAAATCTGGACAATGGTCTACTATGTCCAGCAGTGGAGACACTATTGAATTTTTAAGCTACTTCCAGCAGTCTGGTCTGAGAAATGGCAAGAAACATAATCACAGTCAATGGTCAACTTCTAGACAATTGTCTACTACTTCCAGTGCTAGAGGCGCTTTGGCCTCAAAAGGGGCACTGTATCTCACACTCTGAGGCAGTTGAGGCAGTTGGCAGTAAGGTCACATTTTTGTCTATAGGTCTATAACTTCAAATTGCCTCCATTTACGGACATATGGTTCAGAAGTTTTTAGCCAAAGGGTGAACTTTCTTATTAGACTGCCACCAATGAGAAGTGTGTGTCTGTGTGTGTGTGTGTGTGAGCTAAATTAATGAACCAGGGAAGGGAAGTTGGCTCCAAGCGCTGACACATTTTTTGGGGGGACAGTGCACTGAACATAAATAGTTTTTGCCTTTGTCACCAATACACAACATGTACTGTACATTCACACTGCATTGATATGCACGTACACTTCCACACTGCAGGTTATGGGAAAAGTAAAGAGGTGTGGTATGACCTAGTTGGGGGAAAACAGGTTATAAAGGACTGAGGACACACACACCCACACACATACCCCATCCTGAAGATGTTGTATGCTTCGTTTCACTTCGTTTTGTGTGATCATCTTCGGGATTTAACGTACGTTCCGCTTACCGCAGAGTTTTTTATTGCTGAGACGCTGACGTCTGCCGTCGTGATGTTAGGCAAAATTGCAAACTGGTGGGCTAAGTACTGAATGTAGAGATGACTGTCAAAAGTAATTGAGGCACTTTTGGGGTGGGGGGTGGGGGTGGCAGGGAGCTTGGGGGCGTTATAAATATTATCAATTATTCTTCTATAAGGAGTAGGATGTCTTCTAAACGCCCCCAAGAGCTCAGCCACCTGAAACCTTTGAAAGTGTGTCGCAAAGTGATGCTTTATTTAGGCTACGCTCACACTGCAAGCCTTAGTGCTCACTTCAGATTTATCGCTCAGATACGATTTTCTTGTTTGGCAGGTCACATTATTTTTTAAATGTGGGCAATATCAGATTCCAGTGTGTACTGGCCACAGTCCTGAACTGACCGCATGCGCAGGAGAACAGTAACAAAGAGGTCACACGCAGCACGCTGTCGTACGGAAGTAAACACGGAGGCCACTGAAGTCAGCGTTAATGGTTTCACTTATAAGTTGATGTGTGGTGGAAGCCAGCGGAATCGTGAGCAGACGATAACGAGGACGAGGAGAAAGAGAGTCATATAATTGTTTTTTTTGGAGCAATGGCTGCTACTTCTGTATGGAGGTGTGCAGTGTCGGCTCCACGAGGGGGCAGTGCAACCCCCCCACTTCATTCACGTGCCCCCTCACTTGACGTTTCCGGTTAATGTAAAACGTGTCCTTGCATTTATTTATACCTAAGTGATTTATTCTTCTGTTTTTAATCAGATTATTAGGAAAGTGACCAGAATGCACTATTTATGTGATTGCATACCACTTTCACTATGCACAACTACGCTGCCACGCCCACTTGCCAGTAATTCGGTGCTCCCCCGCTAAAGCCTCTTGCCCCCCTGGATATTTGTTCTAGCACAGACTTGGGAGGTGTGTGTGGAGATGCAGAGTTGGAGTCAGGAATGGAAATACCCCAAATACTTGAGGTCAATCCCCTCACTGTCCCTCCACTGACTACCTCCATCGCAGCTGTCTTCCATGTTTGTCTTCATCAAGTGACTCCCGCCAGTGCAGAATTGTGACACAAGTTGATCTAGAATGATGTAAAAGTTGCATGGATTCCAATATGACTTCAGACTGAGGTCTGTTCAGACTGAGGACTGTTCAGACTTAGGACTGTTTAGACTGAGGACAGTTCAGACTGAGGTATTTTCAGACTGGGGTCGGTTCAGACCTTAGTCTGTTCAGACTGAGGACAGTTCAGACTGAGGTCTGCATTGCAAAAAATCTGACCTGTATGAAAGTGGCCTAAATCAGAATTGAAAGGCTCAGATTCCATGTGATTTGTGCTGTTCAGACTGATCTGAGTCACATATGAGCAAAAGGTTTGGGCCACTTTTGCCTGCAGTCTGAACATAGCCTTAGTTCCTTGTCTCGCCAGGCGTTGGCGTGGTTACCACTAGCCAGAGGTGGCTGTCTGTTTACTTGGCTCTCTGTTTTGCTGGATGGCTAGTTTGTCTGCGGACTGTTCTGATTGGCCTGTTAACTGTTAGCCTGCCTAGCTGCCTCATTGTTCATGCTCCTTCTCTCTTTCAGACACCCACACACACACACACACACATACACACGCACACACAAAATGACATGTCACTTAGCCTCAATCAGAGTACGAGAAGACCACTGACCTTCATGAAGGAGCCGTTTGATTTCCAGCAGTCTGCTTGGACCTTTGGGAACTTGAACAATGTTTTTCTCCAACCTCCGACAAAGTCCATGTATACTCAATGTCTCTCTCTCTCTCTCTCTCTCTCTCTCTCTCTCTATTCTATGCTCTACTGACCATCCTTCGTTGGCATCACCAATCGCCATCTACTGGTCAAAGTAGGTGCTGTATCCTCTGCATGGCCGTGTGCTTATGCAACAATGAAATGTCCCCATTAAACACAATATTCATCATCCTTGGAGCATCAGTACAGCAGCACTTTTGTTTTTTGTATACATATTCATTTTTTAGGTCCGACTGACATCGATATGTGATCTAATCGTAGTCTAGTCGTAAAATGACTCACGGTGAGCAGTGACATTTCATGATTGTCATTGGGGCAGAATCACAATGAGGGGTAAATTAAAAGGCCACCGCGAAACCCTAAACCGCACAGTGAGAGAAGACCATCTAATAAGAGCGAGTGTTGGGACTGAGCCTCGTTTCAAGCCCACCATACAGAGAACACTTGCATCAGTTATCTCGCTAGAGGAGTCCCATCTGAGCTGCGAGGGGCGGACGCCTGTCCATTACCTCACACCACCACACCGCATGCAGCCTCTGATAATAGTAAAAGGTGAGAGGGCTAGAGAACAGGGATTAAAATGGGCCATGAATTATAGAGTGCTGCTGATGAATAATAATGATTCATCACCATAGTGTATTTTTTTTTCTTCCTGAAAACCTTGCCTTTTTTCCCGGGCTTGATCTCCTCTCTCATGGAGATCAGTGTACAGGAGCTTTGGGTGGGTTTGGGGGGGGGGGGGGGGGAGGGAGCGTATATCGAGCAGCTCCTCTCGAAGCTGGAGTGGGGATTCAAGGTCTTTGTCAGTAGCGCCGGAGCAGCAGTCAGAGCCCCTGTTGGTCGTCACAGTTGCTGAACTCTACAGGTCTGGAGTGATTGTTGCTGTCGGTCGGCTGTGTTGTGTGGTGTGTGCACAAAGGGCTGTCCGGCGCTACTGAGTGTGCAAAAGTGTGTGTAGATGCTGTTGTGGAGGATTGGCAGACTATGAAACAACATTTCCATATACTAGGAATATTACTATTACAATGATGCTATTAGTACGAGTAGTAGTACGATAGTACGGATGTTATTATTATATCATAGATGTACTGGATTACTATGATGACCCATTTGGCGGGTAAAATATCTAATACTGACAGCAATGTTATTTTGGTGCTTGTTGTTGTGACTTTGTAAATTAGGATTTGATTAATTTTGGTGGGAACAAAACTAAATATTCCCTTTTTTATGTTCAAATGTTGAGATGAGAAAAGGACTTTTCTCATGTTTCTTAATAGTAACTGCCTGAGCTCATCAAATTTACATTTCAGCGAGAGAGAAAACATATTGATCATGTGTTACATACCAACATGTGATGGAATCCACAACTTTTCACTTTAATTATTCTTTTTTTTTTGTAATCCTCATTTAAAAATGTAAAAAGCAATATTCAGCCTCATAAATGTTACAAGCAAGGAAAGCCAACGCTTCTTGAATCCGTAGAAAAAATATCACTCTCACAGATGGATGGTTCTGCTTATTGTGTCCTGGAAAACATAATACTTACCACTCTGTGTAGGAAAAACAAAAAGTTTATTTTGTGGGGACTGAAGGGGTTTGAAGTGTTTCAATGTGTACTGCATATTCTCATACACAGATATATTGAAGTAAGGATGATGTCTAAGATTAGGTTTAATGATTTGATCCAAACAGGACTGTGTAGTTCTTTGTAAAAAATCAATACATTGATACATCGAATAAAAACACAAACGTAACGCAGCGATTATTGTCTGAAACAACAAAAGAGAGGCAGAAATACAACGATTGCACTGCCTACAGCTACATAGTGACACGGTTTCACATAAGAGTCTTCAGCCCCATCCCATCATCTCTCTCTCTCTCTCTCTCTCTCTCTCTCTCTCTCTCTCTCTCTCTCTCTCTCTCTCTCTCTCTCTCTCTCTCTCTCTCTCTCTCTCTCTCTCTCTCTCTCTCTCTCTCTCTCTCTCTCTCTCTCTCTCTCTCTGTCTCCCTCCCTTTCGCTCCTCAAATCTTTTTCTGCTTTGTGCAGAACAAACACGTTACACACACGTCGTCGCCTCTCCACTCGTCAATGTCGCTCAGGGAAACACGTCCTCTCTGCTGGGTGTATAGTCTGCATGGGTGAACATGATCACAACAATGTGTTTAACGTGTTAACACACACACACACACACACACACACACACACACACACACACATGCACGCACATACACACAGGCACATACACACACACACACACACACACACACACACACTCGGCATACACACACACACACAATGACATGTCACTTAGCCTCAATCAGTGTACGACCTTCATGCGAACTGCTTAGACCTTTGGGAACTTGAACAATGTTTTTGTCCAACCTCTCCATCTAGTCCATGTATAGTCAAAGTCTTTCTTTCTTTCTTTCTTTCTTTCTTTCTTTCTTTCTTTCGCTGTTGCTCTCACGCTCTCTCCCTCCCTCTCTCTCTTTAGAGAGAGAGGGAGGGAGAGAGCGTGAGAGCAACAGCAGAGTTCAACTAAAGATAAGTCAATTTTGTTGAAGATTGTGTTGATAGATCCTGTGTGTTGCATCACAGTTTATCATTGAATCTGACTTAAACTAGAATACAAAATGAAGACAACCCAGGGTTCATCTGTGTCCATCTCCATCTTATATATGTTGTTAGGTGAACAACACATACACGCACACACACAGCCTGGCTGCCAGTCTGAGATTTCTATCTCAGTATTTCTAAAAATGCATGTAATCTCGAGACAATACCCTCAAGGTTAAATTGCCTTCAGGAAATTGGTTTCCATGGAAATGTTAATGCCTGTCTGTTTAACAAATAAAAACAATCTGCTACTTGGTAAAGCGGTTATAGCAGTTATTCTCCGTTTTCATCCAAAACAGTGACACATGTAGACAGAAATAATCATTTTGCAAGGGCAAGAAAAGTTGAAAAATATTATCATCATCCGTATTTTCAGCAAGCTGATCTCATAAAACTGCAACGAACATCATCTCTTATACATTTTTATTTTTTGTTTAACTTTTTTTGTTACTCTAATCATGTTCAATTTTAACAAACGTCGAATGTCCTTTTCAAATGTTTGAGACACTGGTTAAAACCATCACCGTTAAATGTTCAAGTGGAATTATCTAGCGGCAACTGTAGACTATCGTACTGATTTAGAGAGCCTGTTGAGAAGCATTTTGAGTAGCAGGAAGTGGACTTGGCAGGAGTGGGGTCTTTAAGCATGCGAAAGGTCATGTTGCAGCCTCTCCGCATTGATTTCCACCGGTCAGAAGAACAGATGAACCTGGCGATCCCAGAGGCCCGCTCTGCCTGCTTGCCCCTTCAATCGCTGATCATGCAAACCTACTTTCGATTTTGTATAATCGGAAACAAAATCCATGGATGCTAAAATCAATGGTACCGGGTCAATCTTTATTTCTACTGTGTGTGTGCGTGTGCGTGTGTGTGTCTCCTAACCCTCATAGACCTCATAGATGGGATTGCTCTTGTTTTACTCTGTCATGCAAGTTATCATACCTGGTGAGGTATTATTCATTTCAAAACCTCAAATGATGTTATATTCAAACACCATGGCCCTTCCTAAATATAGATATAAAAAGTCAGGAAAATCCTCTCCCAATGGTCTGGCATTCAGATGATGGTCTGATGAGGGCCAATCGGGTGGTTGGTCTCTTAAAAAGATTACTTGTTATTCGGCTATATTGTGCTGATTGGCCGTATTTATGCAGCCTTCCTTACTGACCCATATTTATATTGTGGAGTGTGTGTGATGGCTGGTTTCAGACGCTTCACCTGGCCTGAGTCTGACTGATTAGACTTTGGGGCTGGGTGAGGCTGCTTACTCTGCACCTGTGGTGCAGAGTAAGCAGAGTAATCAAGACGCACAGGACACAGGTAGATGTTGGTATACACCAGTTTATTGAAGAGTTAGCCAAATGTCACAGCCAGAGCAAGTGGACTGTGCTGTCATGACAGAGGCTCTCTCCTGAGTGTGTGTGTTGATAGCTGGTTTATCCTGTGTGTCTTGATGGCTCATGCAACACAGGTATGCAGCCCCCACCCAGCCTGGATGTCTGATCAGTCTGACTCGGCCAGGTGAGGCTGCTTAAATCAGCCATCAACCACACACACTCCACATACATGTATTCTCTGTCCATTATCAAAGGTGCGGTAGTTTTCATTAGATAACAATGGTAGTTTGCATCTAACAACAGAGTGAAATGGGAATCCCCTTTAGAATAGTCACAATTTGTGAATTATGACAAAAAAATATGTATCTTATAGCAGCAAAACCATAGCCTCACATTTTTCCTTGTATTTGTATTTTATTTACTACTTGGAGAGCAAATACCCTTAAAACGACTGCAGTAAAATCTATTTGAAATTCAGAGTAGAAGTAAACAATGTGAAAGTAAGTATGTGAAATGAATACAAAAATCATAGTAAACAAGTGTGAATAAAGAACTCTTGTAATAAAATATTCAAATTAGAGTGTATTAAGATTAGATTAGAATTTTTATTTTTATTTTTAAATAAATAAATCTTCAGATATACTAATTAGAGCAAATATACTGAGAAGAGCAAACATTGTGAATCAAGTATTAAAAAATCACTAAAGGGTTTGTAGAAGTGGAAATTTTACATTCATCTAACAAAAATAAAATCTCCCCGGTCAGGGTTTCAGCAATATATTTATCATTTTTGAACAGACAGGATCTAATCTGATAACTTATCTGATCTCTCATCTGATCTGAATCTGATCTCTCATTTGATCTGATTTCATCTGTTCTCTCATCTCATCTGACCTCATCTGATCTCATCGTATCTCTCCTATGGAGCAAAATAGCAGAGCATGTAAGAGATGAGCGGGTCGAAGCTGTAGCTCTTTAAAGCTTTGCAGCCTGGCTCAGCATGCCCTACGATGGCACAACATGCATGGTATGGCTGACAACAGTTTTGAATACAATGTTGTGTATTTAATAATATCTGAGTTTATTGTGAAATAGCAATAGTAAATGTGACCTTGAATTTGTGTTAATATTACTCATCTTTATACGACTGCATTTCTATCATAGTTCCAAACTATATCGGAAATCCCAAAATGGAGCAGGATACATGACTTTATCTGGTCTGCAGCCAAACAATGCAATCGTTGTAGTGCAACTGTTAATATTTTAACACCCAAATGAAAACCACAAGAAAGACAGCGCAGAGAGAGAGAGAGAGAGGACATATAGATCAAGAAGTGTGGCAGGGTAAGGGAGAAACAAGCCATTGGTTGCCAGCGAGCGATGGAGTTGAAGTCACAAAGTAATACACACTGAAATATTAACGTCCCCCCCAGGGCCCCCCGACATTATGTTTTACAGCGGAGGCAAAGCTTGTTTTGTCAGTCACACGCACGCAACCACGCAACCACGCACACACACATGCACGCTGGCTGGTTGTTGATCACTAAATTGGGTCTTTTCAATTATGGAGAAAATCAGAGAAACATGCAAATCCCTGAGACAGGCTTAGCCCGTGCGTGTGCGTGTGCATGCGTGTGTGTACAGGTGTTGTGTTGCCTGTTAGTTGTGCAGTGTTGTGTGTGTGTTCATTTTTGTGTGCTTAATCTGATGTCATGTTTGAATAGAACGTGTCTCTAAATGATAAATGAACAGTGGCGTTTCTACATGTAAAAAACCGGTGGGGCTAGGCACTTTTCTTTTTTTTTAAATGACGTACCAGTGTCCGTGACGCCACCCGTTTGTTTTCACAGTCGTGGCAATCTTTGTGGAGGTTGACTCCGCCTGTTCCCGGCTATCCTGCACAACACAGGACTGTATGTAAAATCTAGTTCAACATCTGACCTGTGGAAGGCAGTAATACGCTAAACGGCTCTAAACCTATCAGTAAACCAAGCCAATGTGGAGGGGGTATTAGAATATATTCAAACAAATTACGGGGCATTTTAAATTTGTTTGAAATTCATTTTTTGAAAACGTTACAGCCCTAATATATTACAAATAAAATTGGTAATTTTCATAAAAAAGCAAAAGTATTTCAAAATAGAGATTGAGCTTTCTTCATTGGTCTAACTTACGTGTCAGTGTCCCACCATGCTGTTTGTAGCCCTGGCTTGGTGTGTCCCATTCTCTATTCAGCCCTCAGCTCCACCACAAGGAACTGTGGAAAGATAACCAGGACAGCAGGCAGGTACTGGGGCTCAACCATTACAAATAAAATATACTTTAACACTATTCAGTATGCTGGGCTTTTGGTTTTTGAACTAAGTGACTGTTATCCATGTATCATATATATTTAATTAATAAAGTACATTAGTGCAGCTTTTAATGTTTTATTGCTGACATCAAAACATTGCAATAATGAAAGTATAGTTTTTAAACTTTAAACTAAGCTTCCGCAAACCTAAAATGACACTAGTGCAAACAGCTGTAAGAGCCACTATAAGAACCCAATATCATGTTACCATGGAGACCTCCCATAGGCCTAGGCAGTGTCCTGGAGGAGAAACCAAAGATAACAGCTGTGAAAGAAAAGATTCAGAATGGCCTGTCTTGGTTTAAAGCCCACTCACCACGACAAGGTGCAGGCCAGGAGTGGGGACATATAAGACGGGACAAACATAAACAGACACAACATTGACAAGAACAACGCTTAACTGTCACTGTGTTACGGCAGAAGGTATCGCAGCACAACCACCATCTGTGATTTACAGGAGACATCCGTTGTCTCGTCGGCCTGTACAGCAACACATGATGTCTCGTCCACTTGTTCGGCTGTCCCTGTCCACTTCATACATGCAGTCTAATAGTTGGTCCTGTATGGTGATGTCCCTTTGAATACGGGCTGAGCGTCATAGTGCCGCTGAAGCCGAGCATCGCCCTCACACATCGTCTCAAAAATACAACGGAATATCACCGGATTCAGACCGCCGACTCGTCGTGACCCCGCAGTGCTGTCTCACATTTCCCACACAGTTTAATACAAGTGATGATCCGACCGAGTACATACCTGTTTTCGTTTGCGTACCTCCGACATGCTTGTTAGCAACTTCTCACACGGCGCACACGTGAGGACGAAGTCACTCGAGTCATGACTCATCACGCCGCGCCGCACACTACAGCCAATAGCTGCGAACAATGAAATGACGCTGTAGCGGAACGAACCATATATGTCCATACAGTGCCGGTGGGGATAGCCCTACCATAGGAAAAATATTTTTCTCCGTCCACTTCAACGGAGAACATGCTGAGCATGCGCAGTTCAATTTTTCAAGTCCCAATACACACTACCATTAGACAGGTGGGGCTAGCTCCACTTAAAGCCATTTCTAGCCCCACCAGCCCCCCTCAGGCTGAAGAAGCAAGCTAGGGTCGACTAAAAATGAACTAAAAGCGCCAAACATATTATTTTACAGTACTTTATGGGGAGATTTTTTTGAAATATATATATTTTTAAAAAAAAGTATATATAATTTTTAATTTTTTTTTAATTTTTTTAATTTTTTTTTTTTTTTTAATTTTTTTTTTTTTCTTGTGAGAGAAGGTGGGGCTCTGCCCCACCTGCCCCTAATGACCAGTCGCCACTGTAAATGAACCGTATGGAAAATGTGTGTGTATGTGTGTCTTTTGCCTGCTTGCATCTGTGCAAATCATATCTTAATGTAACTGAAGGTCAGAAGGGCAAACTCCGCCCCCTAGTGCTAGGATCCCCTGCTCATGGGCAATGGTACTTGGTACTAAAATATTCTAATATTCAGAGTGAACTGTGTATAATTATATATTATAATATGCTTTCCCTTTTTGTGGTGTGTTCTGCTATATGCAGAACAATGCATGGTGGTGAGTCCTGAGTTGGTGTGAGGGGAGCAGAGATTTGCAACACATTTGTAATGTAATATATTTGATCAAACTAAACCAATACAATGGATAATCATCTACAACGAAAATAACGGAAGAGAAAAGTTCAACATTAGTACATTCAGTATGAGAGATGCAAGATGTAATGATCAGGTTATCTCACCATGGCAAATAAATGGCTGTTCTCCTCTCATCTGCATTTAAATTTCAATTCACTTCCATCTATTCATATCTATTCACATCATCCTAATAATGAAATTGTATCCATCCCAGCAGCTCCACAATGACCACAGGCGTGAAATAGAAAAGCAAGCTGGATGGATCTCGGTTGAGTCCCAGTGGTAACATTCTCTGTCCTAAACGGCCGTGGTCAGGGACAACCACTCCTGGTCATGTGACCACCTTAAAGGACAAGGCTGCTTTCTGTAAAATGGCCAACGGAAGCCATTTTAAAGCTCAAGTGTATTAACTGTTGCACTGTGATGATGTGAGGTGTCTTGGTACTCGTACTTTTTGAAGTGAGTTTAATGAACTGCAACCTGCCGCTGTAGTCCCCATAATGAACCACAAGAACTGCTTGAATGCGCGCACGCACGCGCATGCGTGCGCGTGCGTGCGCGCGCGCGCGTGCGTGCGCGCGTGTGTGCGTGTGTAAAATAATGAATGCATTTATTTTCACAGCAATGCTTCAAAATCTATCTACTAAATCTCTCTCTCTGCTTCTGTCTCTGTGTCTCTCACTCTCTCTCTTCAAGGGCTTTATTGAAATGTACATTTACATTGCCAAAACACAAAAAAATAAAATAAAATACAAACATGAGATGCAATATAATAATATAATAAAAATAATACAACCATTTCCCGGGATTAGGCCATCTTTCTCTCCTCTCTCCTCTCTCCTCTCTCGACATAACAGCGGGCAGCTGCCACAATATCAGTATTCTGGCATTTTGGTAATCATGGGTTGGAGTTGTCAATGATCTTGGCAAGCCGAGCGGGCAAATGTTCATTAAAAGAAGAAGCTTACAGGACGAGCATAGAAAAAGGCTAAATGTTGATTGCATATTGGCCCATGCACTCCACTGCCACTCCCTGTAGGCCCTCTGCACCCTCCTGTTAGCTCCCTTCATTCTCCCTCTTCTCTGTTGGCTCCCTTCATTCCCCCTCTTCTCGCTGTGCAATTACAAAAGTGCCCAGAGGTGCAATTTCTACCAAGTAAGGACTTCAAGCGTGGCTCCTCCTGTTCTCAGAGGTCAACTTATATATGTGAAGGGGAAAGGGAGAGAGAGCAAGATAGAGCAAGAGGAGAACCATGTTTGCACGGTTAAATTGTGGCCCTTTTTTTGTCCTGGCCTTAAATTGCTAGCTTGGCTCTTTTAGAAGTTAGTGGGCTGGCAAGGAGGCGGTGAGAATTGTGAAGCGCATCACCCAAACACTCCATACACAGGTTATCTCTGTCTGTCTGTCTGTCTGTCTGTCTGTCTGTCTGTCTGTCTGTCTGTCTGTCTGTCTGTCTGTCTGTCTGTCTGTCTGTCTGTCTGTCTGTCTGTCTGTCTGTCTGTCTCTCTCTCTCTCTCTCTCTCTCTCTCTCTCTCTCTCTCTCTCTCTCTCTCTCTATCACACTATCACACTATAGCTGTGTTTCCACCGCAGGAACTTTCTCAGGAACTATATGAACCTTTGGAGGAACTTCGTGCACCGCAGGGACCAGGGTCTAAATTAAGTTCCAGGGACATTTTATTTTACCCCCGAAAAAGTCAATTCATATAGTGCATATCTTTCCCTGGTTAAATCGGAGCCGGCGGCTGCAGAATCACGTTTTTATCAACTGATTTTTTTAATTTTACATTATTTTAATAATAAAAAAAGCACGTAGGATTTCTGCGTGGACGTCAATGGCTTTCAGATCCACTCACTGGTCCGAGTCCAACTCTGTTACGGCAGAGCTTCAATTAAGCCTAAAAAACACGCGGCTTCCATAATATGAGAATAGGCCCGTAAGTAGGTGGTTTGGACATTGTGCAAAGTTTTGATGAAATTGCACGGCAGGACGAGCACTATTCACCTGAAGAGAAATCACACAGGCTTTTATGGGTGACAGATCACCACAAAAGGAAAAAACATTGCTACCTGTTCTATTCATGTTTATTAAATTACCAACCCGTTATTATTAGGTTGAGCTTTTTGGTACCTCTTGGCCTTGTTTAAACATTGAAATAGTTGCTAAACAGCCTGCGTTCATTATTAAAACACAATCACCTTTATCGCCGATACTAAACCCAAAATACACACGAATAACAGGGGCTGAGATATATATTTTTCTTGCTAGTACGCTAGCCCTACAGCTCGCAGTCGCCGTCTTTCGCCTGTTTCCCCAGTAGACTGACCTCTGGGGGCGGCGCTGTGCACTACAATACAGCCTCATCTCCGCGGGTCTTTAGACCGCGGCGGAAACGCAGACAACAACGCGCTGAAGGAACCGTTTAGTTCAGGAAGAAATGCGGCTAATGTCTCTCTCTACGCCGTGCATACATGTAATTGAGTAGAGCAGTATCGCACAAAATGCAGAAATGCACATCTATCAAGATGCAAATATTCACACACACACACACACACACCAAGACACAAGCGCTTATCCTCTGAGGGGGAGAAATAGCTAGCCCATGCAGAACCGACAGTTATTACCAGAAAGTCTTATTTAAACAAGGGGAAAGGGGACTGGCTAGATGATAAGAAGGATGGAGAGAGTGAGAGAGAGAGAGAGAGAGAGAGAGAGAGAGAGAGAGAGAGAGAGAGAGAGAGAGAGAGAGAGAGGGAGAGAGAGAGAGAGAGGGAGAGAGAGAGACTTTGAGAATGCAATTAAACTGTTAATGGCGAGGAGAATATTAAGAAGGTGCAGAGTAGGTCTCAAGGGCGACTGCAAGTTCAAGTCAAAATGTAATTGCAGGTGGTGAGAAGTGGTTGGCGTGTGTGCGTTTGTGTGTGTGTGTGTGTGTGTGGGGGGGGGGGGGGGTAGATTTCTTTTACCTTTTGAGTCAATAAAAAAGTGTTTTGTCTTGAAATGGTACGTTATGAGAATAGTTTAAGTAACAGGGTTGTTGCATGGTAAAAGAGCAGTCCTTTAAAGACCATTCATCTGCACTGCAATTATAACAATTCAATTCTAAAATGTGTCTGGGTTAATGGTTATTTCATAGTATTTTCTGAATCCATTCCATCTACACAATACTGTAGTGGTATATACATTGTGTCAAATAGCAGTCTCACTCACAGTAGACACATTAGTGTATGTACTACATGCAGCAGAGAAGAAAGTGCCACAGTAAAACCTCACTCCTGAACAACGTGATTATTGGTGTTACAACACTGGACTGCCAAACCTGGGGGCGTGCGGGGACTGCTCGCTGTGCTAGCTGTGGCTCTGCCAAATCGGAGCACCATTGGTGGGATTCCAGTTGTTAGTCTATCTCATTTGGCCTCGCGCTTCCTGCTCAAGGTACAGATTGCCCTTGCTCTCAATTCTACCCGCTCCCCCGATTGTCGAATTTCTGAAGCGGCTCGACAAGAAGCTCAATGGGCCCATGAATTGCGCTGGGGACCGAGGACACATCAGTGCATCCTCACAGGATGTTTTCTGGGGAAGTCGCCAGGCATTTATATATCTCGCCACTGTATGGCCACATATGACAAACATGATTGGTTACAAAGTCAGAAGGTTGTGATTGGTTAGCTCTTCAACAGTCGATGTTGAGTTAATGATGCTGGAGCAGTTCAGCTGTCCCGGTCGGTCCCATTTCCACACTGCTCCTTTATCACGATACTGCTGGTGCTTGATGCCTGAGTGATCCAGCCTCAGCTCCAGCATTAAGAAAAAGTATTGAAGCGGACCCGCTGTCTCGCTATCTGTACAGCCATTTTGTGTAATTGTCTCCCACCCATGAAATCCGAGGGGGGCCTCAGGCCTGTGTGTCACGCCGTCCGTCACACAGTTACGCCTGCGCACACCTGCCTTACTTTATGCAAATGATCAGCAACTGTCGACGAGCGACAGCCAATTGGAGAGCATGTGCTGATGAGCTGTTCTCTCCCCAGTAAACAATTTTGTTCCCAGCCATTACATATTGTCTTCTTGTCAGAGCTGGTTGTAGGTCTTTAGATTCAAGTCCCAGGTCAAGTCAAGTCTTTTGGGACGCAAGACCAAGTCAAGTCTCAAGTCTTTTGGGTGCAAGTCCAAGTCTAGTCTCAAGTCTTAATAGTAAAAGTGGACATGGATAAATAAAAGCGGACACTGATACATTTGCAATCAGTGTTGCAGATTTCTAACAAAATAATTTTGGTTGATTAATGAGACGATTCATTAAGCAATTAATTATCAATTAATTAATGTTTGTTTGTTTAATTTGTTGTGTAAAACACGGTTATTAATTATAAATCATATTTCTTTTGTGAAAAAAATACACCGGAAAAGCATGAGCATGGTTGTTGTTGAAGAGATGTAGAAATATAGGCCTACAGTATAACAAATAAAAAACCTTTCCAGTTGAAAATCAATCATCATCAAAGTTTGAATATGATGACAATGGAAAATTATGTTAGTTATGTTACTCATTTTAGTTTAAGTAAGCAATATGTAGGCCTAGTGGAACAGAGAGAAACTAAATCACGGACATTTAAATGACGGGGTTTCCTAAAGTAGGCTATGAGGTTTGGTAATCACTGGTGGGATGGACGACTTGTTGCGGTCAGCCTCGTGTCTGCGGCCATACCGTTTGGAATATTTAATACAGGGTAGGCTTTTTTTGACTGAGTTAGAAAAATATTGTATATTCAACAGATAGTCGTGATCCATATTAAAGCGATCTAAAGTGGGGAGCAAAAGGGACAATCAGCAGTGAAAGTCCCCGTGGATCTAGCGGTGTTAAATGTTGGGCTCCCGAAATAACAGCGCTTAACCAGGTAAAATATAGAGACGATCCCCAATTAAGTCCAGCGTGTCTCGCGGGGCTACCTGACGTGTCTAACGGGCTATCTGATGTGTCTAGTGGGCTACCTGACATGTCTAACGGGCTACCTGACGTGTCTAGCGGGCTACCTGACGTGCTTCAGGGTGTAGCCTGCCTTCAACGGCACTTCCCTCTGAGTCCTTGGCCAACTACGGTGGCCACTTAGGGGAAATTGGGCTGAGATAATAATAACGCAGTGTTTCCCGATATGCATCCAGCAGCGTTGCAACAAACAACAATGCATTCAATGATTATTTATCATAGCCATTAGAATCGGAGCAATTTCTCAAGTCAAGTCAAGTCTCACAGCAGGCAAGTTCAAGTGAAGTTGCAAGTCCCCTTTTTCGGGACTCGAGTCCAAGTCTCAAGTCTCAAGTCTCCAGCTCTGCTTCTTGTGCATTTAATGAGTCCTAAAAAAAATGCAATAATGTGTGGGAGCAGAGCACGAAGGTTGTCTGAATCCATACATAACTTTATTTCCTGCATTAATACAGAGCAGAACGAATAAATCGCAATTGATGGTTGTCCAAGCTAGCATAGCTCCAGCTCCAACATTCAGACTTTTCACGTAATTTCTACTTCCTTCTCTAGCAGAGACCAGCTCCATTGGAAATCAGATAATTTCTTTATGCCTCACGGTAAACCTATCGTGAGCCCCTTTTTTTTACAGCCACAAGGTGCATGATTGGTTTTAGTACACCACATTAGAAGCTACACTGCAAAAGACTATTTGGTTAAAATACTGTCTATAAATACTGACTATTTAATTGACGGACAGGCTTTGCTACCCGTCCCTTCACATCTATGAAAATGATAATATAATCAGCAAATAAACAGGTTTCAAAACCATGCGGGGGACGACCTGTCCACTCAACGTGGCCGCTTGTTCAGAAATGACCTTACTTTCACCTACATGGTTTACGGTTGGAGGTCCCCCTTCCAGTGTCAAGCTATTCTACCCAATGATTATTTTCCAAAAAAAGATGAAAAAGGTTGATGGTTAAAAGTGAATAGAAGACAACACTAACCCTTTAACACACATCATCATTTTAATTGGGCTGATAATTAGAATAACTCTTGTAAAGGGATGTACTGGTAGATATTTATGCGTTATATTTACAGAGTCGGGAATCGCAATGCATACAAAGTAGTTAGTGTGAACGTTATCATTGTTGAAGACTATGGTTACAAGACAGGACAACACATAGCCCCGCCCCCTGTTCTCATCAAGGTTGGAGTGGAGGTGCAGACTGTACCTGGACTCCTACGACTATTACATCACAGTCCAGAAGTAAATCACCTGGGCACGGCTGGCCCGACAGATATTTCGAAAAAGTTGTGTGGAAGTTCTTGACATGGCACATATTCTACATCGAAAAAGTGAAAATTGACAAACTGTCCCTTAAAGGATTAACATTTTGACATAACAAGACATTTAAATGCAGCAGAACGGCCCTGTCAGCAGAACTCCATATTTACCCCCCCAAAAAACTAATTTGACTGGTACATATTTACTGTTAGGGGGACATTTTTAAACTCTTGGCCGAGGACGGGGCGGCGGGAGGTTAAAAACCCTTTCTTCCATCCTGTCTCCTCCACTGTGTGTCTTTTATCACACACTAAAACCTGAGATAAGCGCTTCTAATTCACACGCCGCTTTAGTACAATCGCGCTCGTGTTTCTACGTGCTCGCTGGCGATGAAATGGAGTCATAAATCCTTCTGCAGCGGCCACGTCACCCGCTCCCCCCACCCTCCCACCCCCATCACCCTGTTGCGACAACTCATCGCAGGGATCGCTGGGTGACGAAAGAGGACGGGTGGGTGGGTGTGGGGGGGGGGGGGGGGGGTGGGGAAGGGTGATGGGGCGGTGCTAGTGTTTTGGGGGGGGGGGGCTGAACGATTGTTTACTTTTGCGTTGACAAATCTATTATCCCAATGCTGTCAGCACTCTGTCACCGTCTTTACGACGGCGTCCCTGGAGTCACCTCAGGGGAAATAAGAGATTTGTGTGCTTCTACGCCCGCCAGGGAGGAGGAGGAGGAGCAGGAGGAGGAGAAGAGGAGGAAGAAGGTGTTTGGGAGACAGTTGGGGTGGGCGGTTGGAGGGGGCGGGTCTCTCCAAGGCATCCTTATACCTCAACCCTCCCCTGCCACCGCTTCTCACCATAACCACTCCCACTATAGTAATGTACACAGTTATGTGTGGCAGCACTGTCTTGGTTTTGCTGTGGTTGTCTTTCTTTCTGTCTCATTTTTTTCTCTCTCTCTCCCTCTCTGTCTCTCATTCTCTCTCTCTCCCTCTCTCTCTCCTCTCTCTTATCCCTTGAGGTGTGTATGTGCGCTGGCCTGTTGCCATGCATCCCTTTAGTGTCACTGTTTCTCCCTGCATGCCTGACCACATCATTTCTACAAGTTCTACAGATTTACTGCGCAGCAAAAACATGAAGCAGGCCCGGCGTAGTTGATAGGTCACCTAAGTCATCCTAAATGCAAACCTGCTGTAACCCACGATCATATCATCGAAGAGATCCATCAGAGAGTTGGAAATATATAAAGGATAAAAGACTACAGTTTAAAAGGGCACACCAAACCTACACTCGTTTTTTATGTTCCAGCTGTCATGGTTTTGTGATTGTCTTGCAATGAAACACGCCTATCTGTATTTCTTTACCCTGAATCCTAGCCTTCTTCTGAAATAACAACCCTCTGTTTGGGTGAAAGCTATGTGTTCTGGGGGATGTTCTGGCAAGTCAAAGGTCACCACGTGTTTGGCAGCGTTTGTCAGTGTCCCGGCTGCCCTTTTGCTTTGGAAACTTTGAGCAAATTGGCAAGAGCACCCCCAGGTGGTCGTTTGAAGAGACGCTCTGAGGACCGCTTGAGTTTAAGAGCGCACGAGAGAGAGGGAGAGAGAGAGAGAGAGAGAGCGAGAGAGCGGTTCAAGCAGACCAAAGCCTCTAATTAATCACTGCCCACCACACAGGGTCCCAGGCCACACCCCCATCAGCAGCCAGCCAGCCAGCCAGCGGCTCTCAATAGCTGGAGGGAAGCAAGCAGTCAGCTCCCCCTGCCTCTTGTCTGTGTGTCTCGCTTTCATCTTCATTGTTTGTTTGTTGTCCTGTAGACATAGACGAATAGACGGGGAATGACCTTTGATGGACTGCAGGATAGATAGTAAACCATTGTTGGGGGGGGGGGGGGAAGAAAAAGAAAGGGAGTCTCTTCCTATTTTCTCCGTTGACGCCCCATCCTGCGGGGAGGGGGGTGGATGGGGGGTGTCATGGCGAATGATAGAGCCAACCTCCTCCACCAGCACCTGAAAGCAGTGATTAGTGGAGATTGCCCCTGTCAGCCACACACATGCACACACACACACACACACACACACACGCAGTCAGGCAGACACACACACACACACACACACACACACACACACACACACACACACACACACACATTCATGGACACACACACACAAACACACACAGGCTGATGGAGGTGACCTGACCTGACTGTGGACAGGGCCATATCTCCTGGCCAGCCGGCAGAGAGGGAGCCATCATTAATCCAACACTGGCAGGAACCGCACCGAAGAGCTCACAGGGGGCGGGACCAAATGTGAATAAGATGTGGAACTAGGAAATACAAAGACTCCAAAGCAAGGGTCCTCCTACATGAAAAAAGACCAGCAGCACAGACAGCCCTGTTCACAGTAGGCGTCGTCATAGGACAAACACAGGTTTACGCTAATTATGGGTCGGCTCCTTGACCGGGGCAGTAGACTACACTGGTGAAGACAACACACATCGACCATGGCTGGTGCTTTGATGCGCATCAATGCCTATAATTGCCTATACGCACATAAATTGCCTACTGCCCACATAAAAGGGGCTCATAATTGTAGCCATGGACATTGAATGTAAAGTATGTATGCAATCGCTGCCTCGGC
The DNA here is from genome assembly GCA_030340625.1 of Merluccius polli. Taxonomy (NCBI): domain Eukaryota; kingdom Metazoa; phylum Chordata; class Actinopteri; order Gadiformes; family Merlucciidae; genus Merluccius; species Merluccius polli. Next base: position 258,957 of record JAOPHQ010001420.1, on the reverse strand, counting down.
GGAGTACGTAATGTATGTTGAACACCCATGTTCTCCCGCTATACTGGGCTTTGATATGCGCATTAGCTTTCAATTATCATATATCACAGTATATACTGAATCCATAGCGCACCCTGCAATGTCCCCCCCCCCCCCCCCCCCCCAATTACTTTTCACCAGACCAAACTGTTTCTGGGGCGTAGCATCGATGAAAAGATCCGATGGTTAAAAAACATCCAGAGAGATCAGCGTACGATTACACACACAATAATGATAATGGTTTGCATGAACGTGCACATTTGATGTATTAATGCTTGATATGTGCTGCGTTGTGTTTTAAGGCAATGCAGAGAAATTGTGTGTATGTGTGTGTGTGTGTACCTTTGCCAAGGATAAATATTCCCTCTTCAAAGTTAACCCCTATGAGGCATGGATGACTATACATCTCTGCCATAATGAGCCGAGACACACACTGCTCTGACAAGAGGCGCGTACCATGGTTTCAATGTCTAATAAGTGTGTCGACGATGTGCTTGTATGTGTGTGTGTGTGTGTGTGTGTGTGTGCGCGTGTGCACGTGTGTATAGGTATATACCCCAGGAAGTCTCTCGACTCCATTAGAGAGAATGGGTTGGATGAGGGAGGGCGGTGAGAGTGCGCTGCAGACAGGGTCTGCCTACGTAATTGGGGGAGAAAAGACAAAAATAAAATGCCAATGGGAGCAGCGAGGGAGGGAGGGAGGAAGGGAGGAAGGGAGAGAGGGGGGAGGAATGGAGGGAGGGAGCATTCAAACGATGACGGAGAAGCGAGAGAGAGAGAGAGAGAGAGAGAAAGGGAGAGAAAAAAAAGAGAGTGGGTTCATCCCATGGTCCTTCTGTAATGCGAGTGAGAGGTGGAAACTCTAATTAAGGATAAGAGGCACTATCTCTTGCTCTCTCTCTCTCTCTCTCTCTCTCTCTCTCTCTACCTCTCTCTCTACCTCTCTCTCTCTACCTCTCTCTCTCTCTCTCTCTCTCTCTCTCTCCCTCTCTCCATCTCTCTCCCCCTCTCTCTCTGTGTTCTTTTGTGTGCCTCAGCAAGTTTTACAGCTCTTCCTTTTTAATCTCCCCCTTTTTTTTCCTTCTTGCTCTCGTTTACTGCAGTGGCAGAAACGCCCCTTCCCCCCGCTCTTTCAGTGAGTGCCTGCAGCACAGAAGACACACACACACACATACACACATGCACACATGCACACACACACACACACACACACGCATGCATATACACACAGAAACACACACACACACACACATACGCATACATATACACACACCATACAGATCAGCAACTGCCCCGCCCTCTCTCATGCGCACACACGTCAAGCGCATGCATGCCTGAACATATGCGGAAACATGCAAATATGCACTTGCCAGCAACATATATGGGACACACGTGTATGTGCTTATGTATAAACATGAATCGAGTGTGTGTGTAATCACACACATACACGGTCATACACATGCACACAAGTTATTGTGCTGGAAAATTCTGCGAAGACAAAGGGGGTGAGAGGGAGAGAGAGATGAAGGAGGAGGCGTGTGTGTGTGGGCACACACACGCATGTAGATGAGGGATTGGCTGGCATGGGGGCAGTGGTTGTTGTAGAGAGGAAAAGACAGCTGCTCCGGGACGCTGAGGGCTGACAGAATATTAGCATTCACACCCTGCCGTGCCTCACCCTCTGCTTCCCGTATCGCTCCCTCCATCTCGCCTATCACTTTCCATCAAAGCCCCTGCCACTGATCTCTAGCCATTCTCTCTTTCTGTCCCTCTGTCTCTCTCGTTTTCCCCCTCTGTCTGTCTCTCTCTCACACTCTCTCTCTCTCGCTCTCTCTCTCACACTCTCTCGCATGCACACGCATGCACACACACACACACTCTCACACACACACACACACACACACACACATTGTTGTTGTATAATATGTCTATTCAAATCAACTTAATTTTCTCACGACTTTGAGTTGACTTAACTTTAAAGCAATCTAAGGCATGACTGCACCCAGGTCAATGGAGGTAAAGTTTGTTCCCCACAGTTTTGTAATAACATCAAAACAAAACAAATGAGGACTTTGCTTGTACTGTATTTATTGTACCCCCTTGAACAGTAATACCCGAAAGGCCTAAAACTATCTCAGATGCCGTACAGCTGTTGAGGTACTAACTGAACAAGATCAGATTCTACGCAGGACGGAGATAAGCACACACAAGCGCGTGATAAATAGGTGCCGTAAAATACATCCCACGAGTCAATTGTAAAACAAATCTCGACTCGCATTCTCTGTCACATTTTTGATTTGAATCCAATTAAAGTCCACTTAGGTAATTAGAAGGCCAATTCAAATCAAATAAATACACACAGGTACACACGCACACAAACACATACAACTCACACAACACGCACACGGAACTGTAATGTTTATAACGGATAGCGCCGTTGAAAGAAAATGATCACATAGTAAGTCACATTAGTAACTGCTGCATGTCAGGGCAATTACCTTGCTTTGTCTCTTGTGTTTAATTAATGGTGGCTGAGCATTCAGAGAAAGAATTCACCAACATCGCTTTTCACTCAACCCCACATTGCACTGAACGCACAGCCACAGGGGTTTGTAATTGGTTGTGTGAATGTGATATTTGTCTTCTTGCAGGTGTGTGTGTGAGTGTGTGTGTGTGTGCGTGTGCGCATGCGTATCTGTGTGTGTGTGTGTGTGTGTCGCCCTGGCTGCCAGGCAGTGTTAATCAAGCTCCCTTCAAGACAAGAGGTGAACTTTAGAGTGGTAATTTTATTAACCACCTCACATGGGCAGGGAGGGGTGGTCCCAGTTGTCAGCTTTTGTGGTCGTTTCGTGCGGACGGTTCGCGTGGATGGGGAGAAACGGCTGAATCAATCTTCTGCTTTGTTTTGGGTGTCTTGAAGGCATGGAGTAATGGATAAACATGAGATTGAGAATGAAGTGGTTGTCCCCAAGCCTCATGAGACCATCCTGATATGCATGTTTGCGTTTCGCAACGAATATCAGTCTGGCCTTGGCTGGGCAGTAATTGATTTCCACATATGGGCCTACGTTGCCCATGTTGTTAAAAAAAACTCCAGCCAATCAGTTGCTCTCTTCACTTGCCACGTTTGGTTGGAAGTACATATTTTAATCGGAGAAAAGCCTTCGGTGCATATTTCTATTAATCTTTTAACATCGTTATTCAGTTCAATTGGTTCTGGTTTGCTTCTCCTTAAAATAACCCACAAGCCCTTAGTGGTCCGGTGTCAAACTAAATCACACTGAATCTTAAGCCACAACAAAAACTTCAACCACCCTCATGTCAAAACTGAGAGGCCCCTCAAGTCAAAGTCAAAGACCGTGTTAGCTCACTTTCATCATATTATTCACACAAATCAAACAAAGGAAAAAAGTTGTATCCACATGCAATCAACAACTTATTTCAGACCTCAGGTGTTTCCGCTAAAATATCCACTCCTAACCACATCCTCAAATCATATTTCGGCTATGTTTTGTCCTGTACTGTTGTGCTGTTTTACCAGGAACTACGTCAGATATCTTCCTCTTCTTATCATCTTGAAGTTATTTTTACGGCACGCTTTACACTTTATCTTCGCGACTAGGGAGATAGATGAGCACAATCGACTTGATGTATCTTTTCTTCCCGGTAAGTGATGTGGACAACCTTAGCGGAGGAGAGTTTTTCTATAAAGAAATGTCTATTTCTACTGCCAGGAAACAGGCGGTGAAGTCGTTGTCATGCATGTGTTCATCATTATCCTCATTATGTCACATGAAACACAGACGCTCTCCATTCTGTTTGAAACTGCTGATTGCTTAATTGGATGCACCTGTCCTCGCTTCAGCTCTGAGTGGGCATGCTGGGAGTTGTAGTCACAGGTCCCCCGCCTCGAACTGCTTGGCATTACTGCCATCGTGTTTGATGAAGCCGACGAGTGATGAAAGGAGAGACGGAGCCGGTGGGGGGGAGGGGGAGGGGGGGGGGGGGGTGGTACGGGGGAGGTGGATGTCAGAGAGGAGAAGGATGTGGAAGGGAAGAAGAAAACTCAAAGGAAGATGAATTGCAGAGATGAAAAAAAGGAAAAAAAGGAAATGCAGAGATAAGAAGCAGTGTGTGAGTAGATAGGATTCTAGATAGGATGGAGGAAGAATGAAAGCATGAAAAAATAAAGACCGAATGAAACAATGAAAAACAAAGGAATGGAAAGAAGAAGGGAATGAGGCGGGGGCACGGAGAGGAAGGTGTCAGGTGTGAACGAAGCGAGGAGGGAGACGAGACATAGAGCACACAAAATGAAAGCAATGGGGGCCTAAAAGGCGATAAGTGAAAAGGTTAGACAGAGCAAGGCAGGCAAGAAGAGCCTGAGAAGAAATCAATAGACATAATGTTGACATAAACTCCAAACTGTCATCCTGCATTAACCACGCACACACACACACACATGCATACACAATAACCCTAACCTTAACCATAACCCTAACAATAATAATAATAAATATATTAATTAAAAGAATCCGTCCGGATGTCCATTGCGAATCTTCGCAACCTTCGTAATAACTAACAAACTAAAGATCATATACATCCACTGAGCGAAGACTATGAAAATAAAATGCACATTTCTCGCTAGAAATGTGCATGAGTAGGATTATGTACGAAAAAACTTTTTCGTAAGATATCATACGAGCCGTTGTATGAGAATACGTTGCATACATACACACACACACACACACACACACAAACACTCATACATGTACATGCATACACACATACACACACACACACACACACACACACACATACACATACACATATACACACACACACACACACACACACACACTCTCTCCTCCCCTCTGTCCAGTCCCCTGTAAACCCCCACATCCATTTTATAATTCATGCTCGTCCTTGGACATGAGTGCATGTTTGCCTCTTCTTTAATTCATGTTTCATACATGTGTGTGTGTGTGTGTTTGTCCTTCCGTTATGTCACTGTAATGCCCCCCCCCACCCCCCCCATGTTAAACCCGCCCACTAGATACATTCAAGCCAATCGTTGCAGACATGAAATACTGCTTAGCAGTTTACTGGTGGCCCCACCTTAACCTGAATTGTTAATGCATGTCGACGTATTGATTTATAATTGAGGAGACACATCATATGTTGCCTTTCCATGAAGTTTACATTAGCCATATGCTTAGGAAGTCATGCATGCCTTCACAGACTTGACCCACAGGTGAAGGCATGCACACGCACACACACACACACACACGCACACACACACAAAACGTCAGCCACCAGCTGTTTTTATGTATGTATTTACTGCTGCAATGTCAATGTTGGCGTTCATATGCTACACATTTGGCATAGAAAGTAATGCCTGGAAATGGACCGTTTTCCTATTGTTGCCATTGCTAGGTAAACACAGCTGTGGCTCCGAATATTATTATTAATTAAGCATGCCAAGCCAAGACTCAAGCCTGGTGAGATATTTGGCAAACCATTGTTGTGTTTGGCTGGATTTCCAGAGTTCAGAATCTGCTCCCGATATTCTCCAGTCGTTGCTACTTTGAAACTAACTAGGGGATAGTAAGTTACGTACAGACGTAGTAACAAATGCATAGGTGGTGAAACCCAGTCCAGGGCACCGGGTGGTCAACTAAACTAGTGAAGATTGGCCATTAACCCTTTTCACAGATCTGTCATATCAGATCTTGTCTCGCATAGCCAGACCTATCTCCACACGTTTTAGCACTGTTCCGGCGCTGGAGAGAGGAGAACCCACTCATCATTCTGGTATGGGGGAAAAAACGCTCTCTCTCCAATCACAATCGTCTTGGGCGGCGCTATATTGCAGCGACGGCGCCCTTGCAAAATAGTTTTGAACTTGTTTTGGTGGAACATTTGCAGGTGGGGAGGCGAGCCCTGGCATTGAAATGGCTAAATCCCCGCAGAAGAAAACGCTACATAAAACAGTAAAAGACGTATGTCGACTATGTGATTTGCCATTTTCAGCATGTAGTTGCTGTTTGGTTGTTGTTGTTGTTGTTTCATGTAGCGACAGGGGCAATGAAAACGGAAACACGCAGATAGTGGAAGGGGAGGAGAATGCAGACTGAAATCTTCGTGCAACGCATGCATGTGAGTCACAACATTTATTTTTGTAGTGTTTCTGTAGGTTTGCTGCTAATAGAGCGGAAAACCCTGCGGAATAGCTATTCCAAAATAGCCCTGAAAAGATAAATAAAACACATATTTGTCATGACACAGTGGACCTCCTACATCCCTGTAGGTCCGCATCTCTCTGGGTCTGTGAGCCCCCCCTGTTGCCAGATGGGGAATGTTAAAGTATCGTACCAGAGGCTTATAATGATCGTGTTTTGAGGAATTATCATACGTGAGTCGTAGCCAAGAGAACAAATAGGCGTAAATGTGTATCAGAATGTGTTTCAGAAAACACTGATTTTTTGACACCGCCTACAAATAAATCTAATCTAAATAATTACATAGTTATGTCTTTCAGGAGTGCTTGTTGTGATGATGAACGTGACTCATGTTCATCATGATTGGCTGGAATTATGTCACGTGAGAAGAGATGCGTAAACACAGACGTAGGATCCATAATTTGCTATCCTGATCGTGTCAGGAAATTAATTAAACTGAGATAGCCTAGACTGATTATAACTACTAATACTAAGTGTCACAAAATGATCCAATTAACGTCTATTATGGGACTTTTGGCATTATTGATCTTACAGAGGGAAAAATGATCGTACAAATAAGATAATTATTGTACATCTGGCAACGCTGGCCAGCGGGGGTAGGGCTCATGTGTCACGCCTCTCATCTTAGCATGTAGCGTGGGACAGCACCAACTCAGTGTGAATGGGTCAAAGAAGCTAGCGCTAATAGCATACTGAGGGGAATCGAGCAAAAGTATGACCGCTGCCAGGGCTGCAGTCCAGGAGGATATGTCAGAAACCCAGCTTGACCTGTCCTCGCTGCCTGACGAGGTGTAAAAGGGGTTTCCATGGTTGTTTATGCCCAAGGCAACTCCCATGCCGGGATGCTGAGCTCAGAAACACAAGGCAAACTAATGGTGAGCAGCTCAGTGCTGTAGCCCAGCTGTCCATCTCCAGGAAGACATCTGGACACTAGTTTCTTTGATTGGCATTTTGGGAGAATCTCTATTGGGGTCCGAGTTGTACTGGTTCACTGTATATCTGGTCCGACAATGGTGGCATAGCATGGCATTAGTTTATGTTTGCTTGTTTGTTTAACTGTATTTTGATAGATACAACATGGCAGCAAATGCTTCATAATGTGTATCCGTTCAGCATCTTCCCTGAATCCCCCCTCCTGCCGCCCCGCCCTCCCTCCCTCCCCCCTGCTGTTCCTCCCTCCCGCCGTTCCTCCCTCTCTCCCTCCTGCCGTCCCTCTGCATCGTCAACAGCTTCTATTTCTATTATTAATAGGTTTACCAACCGTTCAACGTTTCCCTGAAGGAATACTAGATAACACATGTGATGACTGAGAAATCAATCCTATTTATCTTTAGGACGAGGATATGGAAATATCCCAGGAAATCATTAAGAGAAAAATAAATACACGAATAAAGCCCTCAAATGCAGTCCAGATCACTTCCCCTTTTAATTGAATATTCCCCTACTTCCCTTTACCTGCTGTTTTCCTGCTTCTCCTGTCTAATGCTTCATACTACAACAAGGCCTGGAGGGCACACGACAGTGGGGGAGAAGATTAGGGAGCAGTGCTGAGACAGGGGAAAAAAGTGCGTCCGTCCACCCATCCATTCCTCCTTCCATCGATCTCTCATCCATCCACCCATCCATTCCTCCTTCCATCGATCTCTCATCCATCCACCCATCCATTCCTCCTTCCATCGATCTCTCATCCATCCACCCATCCATACACCCATCCATTCCTTCCTTCTGTAATGATCCAGCCCCAACTCCACTCACTACCTGTTTTTTTTTCCTTTATGTCTTTAATGTCATGTTTGTCCCGTGTTAATTTGCAATTCTGTTCACCTGTTTTCCATGTATTTAGGTTCCCTAGTTTCTGCCCCAGTTTGTCAGTTCCTTGTTTGTTGTCGGTTAGTTTCTGCCTGCCTTGCTTCCTTGAGTAGGCCTAAAGCTTCGTTTTGCACCTACCCTGAGTCTGATCTCTGCATTTGGGTTCACCTCACTGCGCAAAGCCATGCCACCTTCCTCTTTCCATCCATCCCTCCATCCGTCCCTCCATCCGTCCCTCCATCCCTCTCTCCATGTCTTTACTTGCTCCATCGAGGTTAGGGCCACGGGGGGTTGGATGCATGCTGACTCTGCGTGTGGGGCCTGGTCGCCATATCAATGGGACACCAGTGCATTGCTGTATAATGTATGCTCTTCAATTAGCCTATGTTGCATGCCTTTCATTTTTCTAAGTGTCAGCAAGGTGGGTCAGGAGCTCTTTAAATCCCTGCACCTAAACGGGGCTTTGAATGAAAGAGACTAAGCGAAGGTGAGGAATCGTACTTGATCCTCACGGTGAGCCCCCGAGCCGAATAACAATGTAAGTCTGCACGGCACAAAGGATTTGCTTTCTGCCACTTCTTTGTACTGCTTTTCGTACATATGCATATTTGCATGTATATTACACATGTAAATGTATATATTACATCATGTGTATGTCTAAACTGTTTATATACAGTATATGCCTAAACAAGCTTAAAGGAATGTTGCAGGAGGAAAGGGATCCTCCATTTTTCTGAACCTTTTTCGGCACTTGTCTGCTATATATAAAAACCAAGGCACATGGAAGTGGCAACTAGACTATTTTTAAATGCTTAGAATCTATTTTATCTCTGCCAGGTTTCCATATCGGCCTTAATGGATGCTAACAGTTTTTAATTTTGTTCCTCATTAACACGTACGGTACGTTTTGAACATTTATTTGGCATCATTTCATACAAGGTATGTCAAGGGTCAGATTTCTCTCTCTCTCTCTCCCCCTCCCCCTCCCTCCCTCTCTCTCTCTCTCTCTCTCTCTCTCTCTCTCTCTCTCTCTCTCTCTCTAATGAAACAGAAACACAACTAATTGAAGCATATTGTTGGCTGACAACTTATTGTTTCTTCAACCTCTCCTCGTGGTCCCTCGCTCATCAAAATTAATAAAAATAAATATATGAATAGATAGATAGATAGATAGATAGATAGATAGATAGATAGACAGACAGACAGACAGACAGACAGACAGACAGATAGATAGAACCAGATAGAATGTCCAAATCTCATCAATAATTATACTGTTTTTAATGATGAAAGCCAAGGCAATAGCTCTTCGCAGAACATTTCACACCAGCCCACACACACACTCACACACACACACACACACACACACACACACACACACACACACACACACACACACACACACTCACACACACACACACACACAGTGGCCAGGCACTCCAGTGTCCTCATTAGGGCTTCCTGCAGTCTCAGCACTTTGCAGCGCCGGCTGCCTTTAGCAGCAGCATCCCCAATTTAAATGACTCACTTGTTGATTTGAATCAGTTATTGGATTGACATGGCATCTCTGAGTCAATTCCAGTGCAGTCTGAGTTCAGCGGACAGGCATTATTAGAAAAACATACGCGTAGTTCTTCATGTGTAGCAAGGTGATGTGTAATATCAGCGTTGTGCATGCATGGATGTGTGGCGAGAAATTATCCCTGAGCACTCAGTTGGGTGCCGTCTCAGTATTTCAAGTTTTCATTGCAGTCTCTTCACCTGCGTTGTCCACGTCTCATCAAAAGTTTGGGTTAATGTTGAAGCTGAGGATCAAGCTACTTCTATCCAATAGGTTTCCCGAAAAAGTGGGCGACATGGTGAGTTAAACGTATTGAGTCCAACATAATTCCCAAACAAAAAGTGACACGCTGAGTTGTACTTATAACCTGTAGTATCAGTAGCACCATCTCTAGCTGCTAATAATACATTCTGGTAGACATACTCGCCGAGTACTGTTGGTACCCACTTGTTATATATTGATAAACTGTCCACAGACAATATTCTGCACCTATTCATCTCAGTTTGATTCAGAATCTCTCTCTATCACCCACAGCTATCCCAGCTCTCTCTCTCTCTCTTTCCTTTTCCAGTCTCTCTTTATATTCTCTGATGTTCATTTTGTGAGGACAGAAGTTGATGGCAGAGTTAACGTACACAGATAGAGAGATACTCTTGTTTCACCAGAGATAACTTACACAGATAGAGAGATACTCTTTTGTGTCACCAGACTGCAACCAGCAAATTCTGGGGGAAGTCCACCAAACACCAAAGCTGGATTGGGAAATCGTGCTGACCAATGAAAGGACACAAGGGAGAATTGAGTGTGGAGCTAGCAGTTCAGTTTAAAGATTAAAGGGTTTACCACATCCATAGCCAATCAAGTGGTTGGCTCGTGATTTCGGAGGTGTTAGCCCAGTCCACCAACTGCAGTACAGATTACTTTGTGGTGTGTGCCCACGGCAGCTTTTTATCTACCTAACAGTTTGTGTTCAGCAGCTATATTGGGCCGTACGGGGGGAAAGCCATTATGAATGTGAACACAGTAATCAGCTGGTCGGCTGTCCAAGCAGACAGTCAGAACTGTCTTTTGCCTTCAGCAGGCTTATCGACAACTGCTACCAACTGCCGCCCCCTCCCCAACCTGCTTCAGTTTATTTGTTCTCATACATAATGTATATCTTCTAGTCACCCTGCCACCTGTGTACATAACCACAAGAATCATGTATGACTGTATGTATGTGATTGTTTTGTTGTTGTTGTTTGTCACCATTGGGTTTTGGGAAGGGGTGCACCGATTTATCGGACGTACATCAGTAACGGCTGATATTCGTGGCTGCCATCGTTCTATTGGGTAATAAGATGACATTCACCGATGGCAGTGGCCGATGTTTATCTGTTTTGTCACAAACATTTTGCGCTGGCTACATTTTGTGTTAGTTATTTGCGGTCTGACTTGCCATTTGGGAGAAGATCCAACAGCTGGGAGCTACTATGATACCACCTGGAGCTTTGACTCTCAGCCCGAACCCAACACTGTCCACGTCATGTCGGCCTCGGGTCGGCCTCCGACATATGAAAATGTCGAGATTTAAAAACATCAGAATTAGCGGGTCATTTGCTGTTTGCTCTCACTGTCTCACACACCGTAAGACAAAGTGCACAACTGCACATCACACAAATAGCCTAGGTGTTAAAACTACTACTACTACTACTAATAATACATTAAACTTGCATTGCATTTTTCTAAATACTCGCTTTACAGAGTGTGAACACAAAAAATGGCAGATGTAAAGTTGGAAACAGGAATATAGTTTGTCCAAGAAAACGTCAGGAAATTTGGCGGTATGGGACAACTTTGATTCAGTTGTCAACAGTGACAACATAATGCATGGAGTTTGTTAAATATCGCAAGTGCGACTGTGTGTGTGTGTTTGTTGACTCTGCGACTCCCGACTGTAATGAATGAATATAACTATAGGCTATTCATTTTAGTTTGATCTTATATTTTGTTATTTTGTGTTAGTTTTGCACAATGTGGTTTACTTTAGCTTGTAATAAACAAAAAAATAATGTTTTCGTGCTTGGACAGAATTTGGACAGGGTAAAAGTGAAAGAAAATGTCAGCCGTGTGGTCAGTAGCGATATGCAGTTTGTAAGACATGTTCCAGTGACATTTCAAGAAGAGGTACTACAACCAAGAATTTTAACACATCAAATCTCATCAGCCATTTGAAAAGCCGACATGGAGAATTGTACAACGATTACCTGAAAGCAGATACAAAATTGAGAAATGAACTGGACACCAAGAAAGCACAAAGCATAAAACTAAGTACTAACTGCAAAACTAAACTAAAAAGGCTTTTTTACAAAAATAATCTGTCATGTGAAAGAAGGTTATATTACAGGTTGTTTCATAAATGTACTGTAGGATTTAATTTGTGCTCATTCAAAGATAGTGTGATGAAAAATAAAATAAACCACAAAAAAAAAGAAACATCGGTATCGATTTCACAATCTGTACATCCCTAGTTTTGGGTGATGGAGACCTAGCATGCTACGGATTCTGTGTTGAATTTTCCACGTTGCATGATTAAAATATAAAATATAAATATACGATAACTGGAAATAACGATGCAATAATGATCTAGTTTCTTTGCCATAAGGGTCAGAAATCACTGTGTGCCTATGCGTGGCTGTGTGTTTTGTGTGTGTATTGTGTGTTTACAATGGTAAACTAGCTTTAGGTTGATGTGTGTATGAGAAAGAGATGATAGATCATGTATTTGAGAAAAATCATGAGGGAAAAAAAAACAACCTGAGTACAGCTATGTGATGCTAATGATGTTTGACGTTAATGAAATGTTTAATGAAGCCTTGGCCAGAGGACAGGTGCACACACACACACACACACACATACACACATACACCAACACACAAATAAAGCAATCCATGCAAATATAGATGTGGTGAATTATAGATTCTCACACACACACACACACACACACACACCACACACACCACACACACACGCACATCTTTGTACTGATGGAAGCTCCCCGACACACCGCTACACAAACAAGGGCCATGGCGACAGGCTTGGATCACACTTAACCGGAGTTGACAGCCACCACATCCCCGACCCCTACCCCGTTTCCTTGGCGACATCCCCTCCTCACCATCTTCACCCGTGTTTGTCCTCTTTCCTGTTCCATTATCCACAGTTGAAGGCTTGGGCGCGGACACGCACGTTGATGTGTTTAGCGTGAGCGCACTGCGTGTGACCTGTTTCTGTATCACAGCAGTGACGTGCATTTCATGCTCACACACATTTCACAATGCACCATATTGGTGGTGATAGTGGTTGACATGAAGATTGGAATGACACCTGACGTCATCAAGTGTGGGGCGGGGCTATATTAGGGGCGGGGCTATATAGCTGGTCAGGCTTTTGCTGTCTCTTGTACAAGTCACTCGCACTCACTACAATCAGAGAGTGTGTGTGTGTGTGGGGGGGGGGGTGCACGTGTTTCACCTATAGAGGGTAATTTGAGTCCATATTTACATTTTACATTTTTTTTTGCATTTAAGTCGAGATTTGGACCAGGAATCCATATCAATCATACATCAAATCATTACATAAACCATGACATCACTTCTCATCTAAAATAAATTGTTTTGCTTTTTTTCTGTATAAGCAAAATCATGCCGCACAACCCCTATATATATATATATATATATATATATATATATATATATATATATATATATATATATATATATATATTTGTGAGTTTGTTATTAAGCTCAATATTTAATGTAAGGATTGACTGGTGTACAAGTCTGGTGTATTGACTATTACTGGATTGACTGGTGTATATAAGTCTGTATATACAGACTTATATCAATATATTAATAGAGGGTTGGCGCGTCCCCATTCAATAGTTGTGTCCCCATTCAATAGTCGTGTCCCCATTCGATAGTCGCGTCCCCGTTCAATAGTCGCTTCCCCAGTCAACAGTCTCTTCCCCATTCAATAGTTGCGTCCCCATTCAAGTCCTCAGAGATTTTTTTTTCTTACTCATCAGAAGCAACCCATTGAAGCCCAATGGGTTGGTTAGCAGGCCTACTTGTAGCCCCAACGGTGTTATCAATGTGGGCGTAGGACTAATGTTATGTGCAGCAGCCCAGACTTGGTGGCATAATCACAAAAATACTTTTTTGCGCTGCAGGAAATTAGCTGTCAAAGTAAGAAATAAGTAATTTTGTGTTTCATGTTTTCTCTGACCAAACCCAACCACAGCAACTACACACCACTGGGTCTGGGGTGCACTATAACCTCCATTAGACTAGAAGTTGAACAACTGTATTTTAGAGGATTATTTAGGATTATTTCCCCAGGTAGATGCAGAGGAAAACATGTAAAAGTTCAATGTAGTCCAGGCTCCTCTGTGTCTGCATAGACTTGAGTGAAGGTCACGAATTGTAGCGTTATCCCGGTCTACCGCAACACAATTTCTATTGTTGTACTTCCCAAGAGCTGTGTGCGCCAGTCCCCGGAGCGAGAACAATAAGAACATGACAAGAAGAACAACAACAAAGCAATTTTCCAAAACATGTATCAGAAACAGATTTCGCTCTCTCTCTCTCTCTCTGTCTCCACTAAACCTGTGTAACTGAAACGGATATCACTCCCTCCCTCCGAAGCACGTTCGGTTGTCCCACCCTCTCTCTCGCCATTAACGCACATTTGAAGCACACGTTCAATTGCGTCGCATCCTGAGATGAGAACGCCTATAGGAACGAGGTTAGCGTCTGTAGCAACGTCTGTGTGCCAGGTGGGCTGAGATTGGATCTGGGTTGGATCAGGCTTAGGGGGCGAACACACAACCAAGTGCATATCAACAGACTTGTATTCTCTCTCACACACACACACACACACACACACACACACACACACACACACACACACACACACAAAAAACAGAGTATACATTTAGAGGGGATGAGAGGAGAAGTTGGTGGGATAACCAGCATAAGCCAGTAAAATATTGGTGCCAAAAGAAGAGCTGAAGAATCTGGGGAGAGAGCAGTAAAGGGGAGAGCAGAGGGAGGAACAAAAGGCAACAAAACATACATGGAGAGCAACCGTTCATCCAAAAGATACCCCACCCCTTTCCAATTCTGCTTTAAATTGCCTTCTATTTATAGGTGGTGGTCACCCCCCCGTCTCCACACTGGAGACGTTTAAGATGTTTCCATTGGTCCAGGGAAAGGTCAAAGGTCAAATGATTTAACATGGTCTGGGTGTGCTGCAGGCTTATATGTGAGCATGAGGATGATTTAACTCTGCATGCATCTGTCCCCCCTGGGGCTTCATTATCCCAGCCAGAGTCTCTCTCACACACACACACACACACACACACACACACACACACACACACACACACACACACACACACACACACACAGGGAGGACAATGACTATCTAAGGGTACCACTCCAAAAAGAGGAGCGAGAGGGATGATATAGGGCACACACACACACAATTACCAGAGTAGATAGCCAATAGGCAGCACTTAGCAAGTTAATTATCAAGCATATACCTAATAATGAGTTTTCTAAACAATTATAACAACGGGAATATAAGCCAAGTAGGACCTTTCACAAACAACCAAACTCGATTGTGGACCTTGTTCCGCATAGCAACTGCTTGGCAAGGGCAGGAAACAGATAAACAACAACAAAAGAGGAGACAAAAAACATCACTATCGGTTCAAATGTGTGTGTGCTCAATGAGCCGCATGCTGCCTGGAATTACAGCTGACGGCGGCTGGCATCACCAGGGACGAGGCTGGACAGCAGACGTTAGCGGGACACTGTTTGTTTTCCTACACCAGCACCACTGGCATACATTGTTATTCTGGGTTTCAGCTCAAGACGGGTCCAAGTCTCTTCATTCTATGGCCCAGGTCCGGGAAATAGTTTGATTAACTCACTCCTATCCAGACCATTAAGCCATTTGTTCTACTGTTGATAATGGTTACATATCAACACATATCGTATATTATACATATATACGATATATATATATATATATATTCTGTTTTCAAATGTTATCTAATTTATATTCTACTACTGTCCTGTACTTGCTGCAGTGGCACCCACATTTCCAGTCTGTGATCAATAAAGCATTGTCTAATCTAATTGTAGCTCATCTAACATAGCATGCGAACACTACAAGAAACAAGACTCTAAGCATGTGTGCGTGTGTGTGTGTGTTACAGTCTCGCTCTGGGCTCTTGTCTCCATCTTGTTTGTGTCACTGTTGACCGACTCATCTCTAAAGACGGCATTGTGACACCACTGTGTCACATGCAATCCTTCAAGCCACAGTATCCTCATGTTTGTATACATATTATTTACTGGTGTTGTACACCAGGCTTCTATAGAAAATATTATGCCAACAAGACAGACTATGATCTCTGTCAAAATGAATAATGTATCGTTCCGTCGGAAGGCATGGCAATACTTCAAGAGGAGCCCACTGCAAAGTAACAGTGTGTTGAACACATTTGACACATTTTAACATCAACTTGTATGAACGTATAATGAACTATATAATCATTATTATTCATAACGGTACACCGTTTTAATCTTTACTGATTGGAACCAGCACGATGAAATGGACTGTGTTACTTGAAGCGCACACACGATTTACGAATCATCTATTCAGAAGTGTATTAATTGATGGGTAACTTCTTTGTGTCACAGCACCAGCAGTAAGGAACACGGTGGACGTCTCTGCTGTTTACAAGAGAACTGCACATAGTCTTCACCATGAGCTATGTTAGGTACATAGGCTACTCCAAACCAGCATGCATATAGCGAACACTACCACAGATCTACTCGGCAGGTCAGTGAGGTCTCTCTCTCTCTCTCTCTCTCTCTCTCTCTCTCTCTCTCTCTCTGTCTCTCTCTCTCTCTCTCTAATTGAATGCTCCTTTTTTCAGTGGCTGGTTTTAGTGACGGTTCATCCCATTCAACAATTAACTTTGAGCAATGCTAGGGTTTTGTGCTGTTTGACAGACAACAGCTATGCAGTACATTAGAGTTATATATATATATATATACAGTATATATATATATATATATATATATATATATATATATATATATATATATATATATATATATGCACACGCAAGCGCACACACGTACACACACACACACACATACACTTGACATACACATGCACTACTGGAAAGCACAGACTCACAAAAGCAGCCATTGTAGCAATCATATGCATTTCTCCAAATAAGCAGTCACAAAAACACACGTACACCAACATAAATATAAACACACACACACACACACTCACACGTATAAACAAACAGCAAAACACGCTGAGACACTTTTTGAGGCCATGCAGTGCAGTACTGCCCCCTAACGCTATTCCCGCCTCCTTCGTATTCCTCTTCCTCTTTCATCTTTATCGCTGCATCCATCTCGTCCTCTAATGCACCGCTGGTTTTTCCTCAGCCCACTTTTCGCCTACTATCCGCTGCGTGCTCCTGTCCGTCTGCCTGCCTGTCTGTATGTTTGTCTCTATGCCTGTTTGTCTGTCTGTCTGTCTGCCTGCTTCACAATGGGTGTATATCACATGCATTGGCACCAATCCCCAGGCCCATTAGTCTCCTGCACAACAGTTGAACAGAAGGTCACCTGCAGGTGTTGATAGATTCATTCACCTTGAAAGCCCCAGAAACCCCACACACACATACACACACACACATACATTCATACTTGTGCACACACACACACACACACACACACACACACACACACGCTTTACACATGCCGAGTAAACCCCCCCACTCACACACACACGCACACACACACACACACACACATTCAAAATCATACTCGCACACACACACACACACACACACACACACACACACACACACACACACACACACACACACACACATACTTGTACACATTTGAAATATTTATTCATGTCCACATAAAGAAAAGTACAAGGGTTCTTGCACAAGGGACATAAATACTGCCAGTGCAGTTGACAGTAGAAGTTGGTCAGTTACACAGTGCCTGGCGGCTGAACACAGCAACATATACAGTATATGATGTATACATACAGGTATATATATACACAGGTCAGATAGAAAGCAGACCCTTCAAGGATATAGAAAACATCGTCTTCTCCAGACTGAGCGGCTTCCAATAATGGCCGAAACTGAGCAGTACCTGGCTAACTGTTTAGCTCTTCTTTTGGAGAGGCCGGCCATCTGAAGGCCCCTCACAACCAGCTTGTGCACATTCCCCAGACTACCAAATATAAAAATTAGAAGATTACATTTGTAGCCTAGCTGAGAGATGGTCTGCTTCAGCTGCTGATATTTCAGCAGTTTGGTTAGAAAGGCCTCCTCTAGGCTGTAATCAAAGGTACAGCCGACCTCCAGAATGAACACCTCTCTGCGATTTTCATTAACAACAACAACATCAGGAGTGTTAGCTGTTACATTAGAGAACACTGAAACATTATTACACCGGCTGAACATGCTCGGCTTTACAGTAGAATGTTTATACAGCATGATGGTGTACACACACACACACACACACACACACACACACACACACACACATACACACATACATACACATTCACACACACACACACACACAGACACACACAGACCTGCTTCTGGCCTTTTTTGTGTTTACCACTCCACTTGTTTTTGTCTTATTCCTGTTGTGAACCCATTTCTCTTCACCTTTGTCTTTCTTCCTCCATCTCTTCCCTTTTTTCTCTCTCTCTCTCTCTCTCTCTCTCACTCTCTCTCCGTCTCTCTTACGTTATTTTTGGAGAAGGGTAAATGGAGTTGGTCCTCAGGGGGGGAGAGCAATGGAATTACTTATGTGCACTTAAATACATAGCCGAGCACCCATTCACGTGCACGCTCCTGCGTGCGTGTGCACACACACACACACACACACAGGCCGACCAGGTGAAGGGCCGCTACAGCAGAAGCCATTTTTATTTGAGGTCTTCAATTAGACTGCAGCCTCTGGAATACGTTGGCCTGAATCAAAGATTTATGACGAGAAACAGTTACACTCCAGATCCAGCGCGGTGCGCTCTCAGCGGCCGCGTTGTGCTCCCAGAAAGGATGAAAACGGAGAGAGTGACTGACCTATCCAATAACTATCCCGACCATTACCTCATTATCTACTGTGAGAGAGAGCGAGGGAGAGACAGAGAGAGAGACCTCTGTATCTCTATATGTATGTATCTATCGGAGCATCTATATTGAGTCCTGTGACTCATCCACGGACTCTGAAAGGGGTTTCTTTTATCAACAACGGATGCTATTCCAAAAACCCTTTTATACTATAGTTGTCTTTTTCACGTCTTATCTGGCGGCAGGCCTTTTAAATCTTGTCAACATCTCTTTGTGTCTTGTCAAATAACAAAACTTTACAATAACTCACGAATGATTATGAATTTGGTCTTTTGTGGATTGTCTAAATAGCAGTTGAGCTAGCGGTGGTGGTGTTGTTTGTTTGTTTGCGGCTGGTATGGCCCCAGAATACCGGAACATCGGCCTTTGGAAATGTTCACATATTGATGGTGCGCTAGGAACCAGACCGTCTAGTGAGCCTATAAGGCATTCATGTCCTTGTGTTTTTGCCTCCTCTTTCCGCCACCACTTTAAGCCTAAAAGGATGGAGGAATGAGGGGGGGGGGGGGGGGGGGGGGGGGGGGGGCACTCGGCATCACTCGGCAACATATTTTTTTGAAATATGTATGCCAACTATTGTCTAACAAGGATTTGACATTAGCATCTTGTATCCTGACAGACGCTCCAAGTTTCTGTGTGTTCATCAGCAAGATGATGGCTACTGGAACCTGGAGAGCCCCCCCCCCCCCCCCCCCCCCCATCTACTCTGACCACTATTTGAAAGTTAAAGTTAAAGAAATTAACATGTGTATATATATATTTCATGTAGAATTTTAAACTAGTGTTACCACTAGTGATTGGGATAGACATGCCCCGTTGTATAATTTAGAAGTATTGAATTTTGCACTCAGTAAGTAACAGCCAAAGGTGTAGAAAACAATTGCGTGCATCACAGTACAAGGAAGAGGACACGAAGAGAAGTTCCAAAAGTAGAGATCCCCACATCAGATTGTATACTAGACCCTTGCAAACACTTGTTTAACATGGACGCCCCCGGTCACCATTTTATCTTAAACACCCCCCCGCTCTCGTATATCCTGCTCTTTCCTCTCTCCCTGTCTCTCTATCGTCTCTCCATCGTCTCTCTCTGTGTTTTCCAGGCTGTTCAGTAGTGAGGAATACCGAGGCTACCGATTCCATGCATTCATGTCGCTTTCATGTCACAACAACCCCCAATCCTGTGCCACACAACTATAACATGGCCTCTTTTAGACACGCAGCACGTGCAGTAGCACATCCTCGCCACCGAGCAGAATAACTCTCCATAGGATTAGGGTACTGATGAGAATGGCTTGTGTTATACCCTTTTATTCCCCTTTCTGTACAGCTCATCGCGGTCTCCGGCAGGGGAAGAGGGCACAGCGCGGCCTCCGGTGCAGTCTGCAGACATCTCTCTCTGGCGCCGTTTCCTTATGTCTCTCTCTCTCTCTCTCTCTCTCTCTCTCTGCTAATCTCAAACTGTCGTCGTCCATCTGAGTTCGAGTGTGAATACGGGTGACCTGTTCTCATGCAAACCCGTGAACATGGCTCCTTTTAGGGCGCTAATGTGCGAGCGACGCTCAGATCGTGACCACGGGAAGCAGATTTGTAGCAACGCTGAGCACAACGGACCCCCGTTTAAACAAAAGGAGGGGAAGAGGGGGTGGGGGGGGGGGGGGGGGGTGGATGTATAAAAACACAATCGCCGGAGAATAAAACGATTTCCATTTCCTGTGCCATCGTGGAGAGCGTGCACACGTACACACGTCTCCCCCCCCCTCTCTCTCTCTCTCTCTCTCTCTCCCTCTCTCTGTCTCTCTCTCCATCTCTCTCTCTCTCTCCCTCTCTCTCTCTCTCTCTCTCTCTCTCTCTCTCTCTCTCTCTCTCTCCCTCTCTCTCTCTCCCTCTCTCCCTCTCTCTGTCTCTCTCTCTCTCTCTCTCTCTCTCTCTCTCTCTCTCTCTCTCTCTCTCTCTCCATCTCTCCCTCTCTCTCTCTCTCCCACACAGATTTCCCCGTAGATCGAGCAAAAGGCTTTCTCCTTGATTGGATATTTGTTAATAATTACCTCAGCAACACATTCAATTGTTACAGAGGCCACATCTAGAGAGGAAAGGTATACAACAATAGAAGCGGTGTGGGGGGGGGGGGATGGGTTGGCTGAATAAGTAGCTGAAGCATTTAATATCCCCCGCGTCAATGTTTTGACGCCGTTCTTTTGACAGATGACAATACCCAACGGCTTAGCCTAGCCTAGTCTAGCCAGCAAGGTGAGGCTCGTTGCTGTGAAGGCCACGCTACAGAGGACCGCGCCGCAGCCAAACACCCAAGGTGTCCATGTGTGTGTGTGTGTGTTTGAGGAACAGATTCAGGGCTCCCCCGCAATAGAGGACAGCGATAGCCACGTTATCACTGTGTCATTCAAATTCAAATTAATCCCTCTCCCTCACCGGGGGGGGGGGGGGAGGGGGGGGGGCAGATGCGTGTGTTTGTTGTGGGGGGTGGGGGCCACAACAAACACACGCATATGCATCTAAGCGTACCCACCCACGCACACACACACACTCACATGCACGTATATACATACACACACACACACACACACACAC
>JAOPHQ010001420.1:95000-232500 GCA_030340625.1 Merluccius polli | reverse complement strand
ATCTGGGTTTGAATATACTTTACGATATACTTTATTGCCCCATGGAGAAATGTGTCTTGAACTCAAATACGGCACACATGCTGCCTGTAGAAAATCATAAGCCCCCCATATTGCAAATTTGCACATATTACACAACCAGTGGTCAGATCACTGTGAAGCTATGCACAACCTCGGCAGCCTCAAGCAACATTATTTCAAATGAGTTTGCGTTGGGGTACTACTCTATAACGTCTGCCAGAGGGGAAGAGCTCATACTGGGTGTGGAGAATATGAGGTGGGTCAGACAATATTCTCTGCTTGCGTGAGAACAGACTGGTGTTCATTTCTCCTCATAACCTTCGTGGCAGTCTGTACCAGGCAAGCAAGCTTAGATATTAACTGTACAGTGAGATCGCCATACCATGCTTAACATCCCATACCTGACTATGCTCTCTAGTACAGCCGGGTAGAATAAACACAATCCTCTGATCCACCCCATTCACCACAGGTCTATGTAAAAAGTATTTCTGCTGTAAACATGAACATGGGCCTTCGAGCTAAAGGTATTGTCCAAGTGAACGCCAAGGTACTAAGGCAACCCAGTCGCCAAAACAGACTGTCCCCCTCCGCCAAACGACCACAGTTGTCATTTTGCATGCACCCGAATTTACGACTCTTTGTTACGTTTAGCCGCCGCAGCGACCTCTAGCGGCAACTGGAGCCCCCACAATCCACGCCTCCGGTCCTAAAAGGCTGACTCCACTTTTCGTTGTATGACCGTTAATATGTCACTTTATTAAGTTTTAAAAACATTTCAGGCGAGAAAGTAACAACGTAGATCCCCAATACGTAGTCAATTTGTTCAAATATAGCCTATTTTAGAATTTGCTTCCGACGTTGCTATACAACTCTCATGCTAGCAACGGTACGAAGTAAACTCATTGACGGCTGTTTACAAAATAAAAGCTTAGAGACAGTGACAATGCTTTTGTTTTGAAGACAGGATATGAAAACCTCTACTTCTAGCCAGAGCTATAGAGTAACTTTACCATCATATGACCTTTGACCTTAATGACCAATGAAAATACGATGCACCAAGAGTATGTGTTTCCGCCAAATCGCTGAACGTCGTGGCTCTGCTAAGTCAGTTACTTTGTGTATTTGATTTTATCGGTTTATGTTCCTTTTTTAACAAATAGCCACGTTTATCGGCAATTCATGTGTACCTTACTTAGTTCAATTTACGCTTAGTTACGCTTTAGTTGGTCGCTCATGCTTCTGAAAGTATGCGATTTTACCTTACGTTACTGAAGCAAAAAAGTCGGCTACATATGATATCATATGCATGGTGGGGCTACTGCTGCGTTCCATTTGTCTCGTAAACTCGTCGCCCGAGTTGTACTGACGCGAGAACGTGACGTCACTTCCGGTCGTACTACTTATAGCGTTCCATTGTCTTTACGAGTCGGAAAGAACATGGACGCCACCAGTGTAGCAGCTGCGTGATATGCAATGTGATATGTTTTTAGCCACATTAGCCTATTTAGTAAACCAGTTCGAAAACAAAGCTTTACATTGTATTGCACGCACAGCAAAACAGTGCAATGCATAAATTGGTGACCGGACTAAACAGGGGCGGACTGGGAACAAAAATCGGCCCTGGCAATTTTGTCCTGGACCGGCCTTGGGGTTGCGCGATTGTTGACGGGTGGGGGTGCTGCTCGATTTGTTGACGGGGGGGGGGATGCTGCGCAATTGTTGACGGGGGGGGGGGGTTCTTCATTAAAAAAAAAATCGAAAAAAAAGGGCCGATGGCCGACGGCCGTAGACCCACACGGCCGTTCTGGACTTTTCCAGAACGCACAGATGGCCAGTCCGCCCCTGGGACTAAAGCAGCAATGTAAACAAGTGTGTAAGAGCATTTAAAATCAACATTAAAACGACCAATGTAGTACAAATACAAAGAAAATACATCTCAACTTAATGAACTATGGGCACAGCCATCTTCGTTTTCCAAGTCGTATGTTCCGCTTTGTTCAAGGAGAGAAGTGCCACTCTCGGTTTACTTCCGGGTTCTGAACTGTTGCAGTTCCCCTCTGGTTCCATGTGAGGGCGCTCACAGGACGAGTGCAGAATGAATGGCGGTCTATGGAGCTATACCCCTCAAACTCCACTTTTCTCAGGATATAATTTTTTGTCTAGTAATTTGAATGTTGCTTTCGAAAGGGGATGCAAAGAAATTACACATTGCTGGGTGTTAGATTTTTTAGAGTCACTTATTTGCTTTAAAAAAGTATTTTAAAATGTCAATGACGTCATACACATCTTACGACCAGAGCTACTGCTTTACGGCAAGCCTCTCCCTTTCCCTCAAGGCATCGATAACACAGCAGTACATACATAACGATACGCAGATAAAAGTGCCAGCAACCAAAAAAAATTGCTGTGTTAAAAAAAAAAGAACTTGGGCGAAAAAGTCCACCTTAACATTCTGGTCCCGCTTCGGATGCCAAGATGCCATCAAGCAGGATCTCTGGTCGTAATCAGTCCTTCACTGACCAATCAGCGTTCATTAGCAGAATGCTAGCGTGTTATGGGCAACAACAACTCGTCCTGTAAGAAATTGAAAGGACATAAGTACTCGTTCATTCAACTTTCGATCTATCTTACAGTTTTTCTCAATTGCTAAAACACTAAAACCCATTGGCTGAACAAAGTTCGCAGTTGCCTGAACTCGTTTAGCTAATTGTGCAGTCTGTTGTCAATACCTTAAACCATTTCTCATGGTAAAACACAATTTACAGATCTCACTTAGACTTTTCAGCAGAACTCTAAACACATTCTCATTCTCAAAACACATTCTGCACTCTAATGCACATGTCATCCATACTGGTAAACACAAGTGGCAACAATCAAATACAAATAGAGAACACATGTCATTGATTAAACACAACCAATCAAATTGATTTCACTTGTTTCAAATCATGTGACACAACCAATATAAGCCAGTTCAGAGAGCAAACAGGTTGTTGAAGATTGGACGGAGAAAGTCTAAGAATGGATGGAAGAAATAATGTGAGAGGACGAGGACGAGGACAAGTGCGTATGCGAGGTGGACGAAGAGGAGGAGGGCAAGAAACTGGAAGAGGGGGACAAAGAGGAAGAGGAAGACAAAGAGTGGAAATATCTGATGAAATTCGAGCAACAGTCATTGATCATGTTCTTGTCCATGGACTGACAATGAGGGAAGCAGGACTTAGAGTGCAACCCAATTTGAGCCGATTTTCTTCTACAGGTACAGTATACTACTGTATTTTTGTAATTGCAAATTTACTGTACTACACTATATGCAGCTGTTTCAATAGACATTTGTAAAGTTCATCACTGCATGTATTGTACTGCATGAATATTTTTTGTAACTGCACATCTACTTTTTGTAGAATTGCAAGGCTGCCACATGCAGGTGGAAGGACAGCTATATTCACTCGGGAGCAAGAGGCCGTTATAGTTGGCATGGTCCTTCAAAATAATCTAATACGACTCAGAGAAATCCAGGAACGAGTGATACAAGACGACACACACTTCCAGGGAATCGACAGTGTGAGCATTTCCACAATTGACCGTGTCCTCCAGCGTAACAGGATGCGAATGAAACAAGTATACAGAGTACCTTTTGAGCGCAACTCACCAAGGGTGAAAGAACTGCGAGCTCAGTATGTGCAAGTAAGTGTACATTCACACATTTATTGTAATCCAGATTGTCTACAGTACTGCCACATACTATGTGAATGACATTACTCTTCAGTACATACTGTATGTGAATCAGAAGTGCATGCAGTAGGCCTAATTGTACTCTACAGTATAGCACTGTCTCTGTACGACTTACAAAATTCTACATACAGTATATTGTATTTCTACACAGACAATATTTGACTTGGAATCCTTGGACAGACCCCATGAGTTCATCTTTGTCGATGAAGCAGGCTTCAATCTGGCAAAGAGGAGAAGGAGAGGCCGAAACATGATTGGACAGCGGGCCATTGTTGATGTCCCTGGTCAACGAGGTGGCAATATCACAATCTGTGCTGCTATCAGCAACCATGGTGTTCTCCATCACCATGTTACACTCGGGCCATATAACACCCAGCACCTTCTACGATTTCTTGCCAATCTAAGAGATATTTTATTTGAGCAGCAGGTTCAAGAGCTAAATGAGAATCCCATTCCTACCTATGTGATAGTGTGGGACAATGTCAGTTTCCACCGAGCTGGTCAGGTAAGGGAATGGTTTAACATCAATGGGCAGTTTATGAACTTGTACCTCCCTCCATACTCGCCTTTCCTGAATCCGATTGAGGAGTTTTTCTCCTCTTGGAGATGGAAAGTTTATGATAGACAACCCTACACCAGAGTAAATCTGCTGCAAGCCATGGATTTAGCCTGTGGTGATATAGGTGAGGAACCATGTCAGGGCTGGATACGGCACACAAGAGGCTTCTTCCCCCGTTGCCTCAGGAGGGAAAATATTGCCTGTGATGTCGACGAAGTGCTCTGGCCAGACCCAGCCCAAAGACAAGAAGAAGCACATTGAGCACATGTTTACTTTTGCATACTGTTGCAAATTGTCTGGCCCTGAACATTGTGCTTTCCATTTGTTTACAGTACTGACTGCTCAATAGATTTTGGCTGGTTGCAGGTTCATATCAACAAAGAACAAGAATTACAGTATCACAAAAACAAAGGACAAGTTTGTGAGATGCAGGGTACAGTACTGTAAAAATAGAGGTACAAGGAGAATGAACCAAAAAAATTGCAAAGCAGAGTATAATTTCTGATCAATTTGGAGCTACTATGATAGAACATGTTTTCATTCATCAACTCCGGTACACTCTCCCTACTAGAGCCCGACCGATATATCGGCGGGCCGATATTATCGGCCGATATTAGGCATTTTCCAAACTATCGGTATCGCCATTTATAATGGCCGATAAATGAATATTTAAAAAAACGGACGAAACACCCTTCAACCAGTTATAACGCCACAAACCCTACAACCAGCTGATCCAGCCAGAGTCGGGCAGAGCGAACGAGTTATCCACGACCGCGAGCGACACGAGCAGCAAAAGCGGCCGGCAGTCATTCATTTTCAATGAGAGCTGCCGACGAGGAGTGGCCGGCGCCGCGGCGGCAGCGAGCAGCGCGATGCCAGCGTCCAGACCGACGATGAGAGTTGATATTACAGTTTTTTCTGAATGCTTAAGCGCTAATCATGTTCTTGTAGCACAATTTCTAAAACTATTAATACATATAGCAAAACCACTCACTGAGTTAGCCAAACTAAAAGCACAAATACTGCTTTGCACTCAGTTTGTAATTTTGTAACACACTTTGCAAAACTGTAGGCACAATTCACTGCACAGCACTCTTTTTGCAGAACTTTAAACACAACTCGCTGCTTACACTCAATTGCCAAATTTCCAAAACACTCCTAGCAAAATTATACACATGTATGGCTATTATTTACACTATTTTGCCAACTGTCTGGCACACTTTCACATGTGAAAACAATTTTAGAGAATTAGTTCACTTTGCAATCAGCCTAAGCACTATAAATAAGCCACAGGTAAGCTGTCTGTGTGGAGTACAATGGAAGGAGCAAGAAGAGTAAGAATCAGAGGAGGCCGAGGAAGAGGACGTGGAGGTGAAGGAGTTGGAGGAAGAGGACGTGGACGTGGAGGTGAAGGAGTTGGAGGAAGAGGACGTGGAAGTGAAGAAGCAAGAGGGTTAGAGGAAGAGGACAAGGAGGAGCAAGAGGAGGACGAGGAGGGGGAAGAGGAAGGGTAAGAAGAAGAAATAGAATAACTGATGACATCAGAGCAACAATAGTGGACCATGTCATAAACCATGGAATGACCCTGAGGGAAGCTGGCCAACGGGTTCAGCCTAATTTGAGCCGCTACACTGTAGCGAGCATCATTAGGACATTTCGAAATGAAAATCGGTAAGTACAGTCACATTGCACTAAGATTTGTAGCACTGCCCTACTCTAATGAGAAACACAACAATACCATACATGCAAAAATTCTGAAATTGTTACTTTACAGAATTGCTAGACGTCCAGATGTTGGGGGCAGAGGAAGAATGTTCACTCCAGAGCAAGAGCCCCGTATAGTGAATATGGTGATTGCCAATAACGCAATAAGACTACGCGAAATACAGCAGCGTATAATTGATAATGACACCATCTTCCAAAATATACGCAGTGTGAGCATGTCAGTACTAAGTCGTGTACTTGCCCGCAACAGAATAAGGATGAAACAAATTTACAGAGTTCCTTTCGAAAGAAATAGTGAACGTGTGAAGCAACTGCGATATGAGTATGTGCAGGTAAGCTATAGTGTCATTGGTTCTGAATTTCGAAGTGCATAGGCTACTGTAGTGCTGTGTATGGGCCTGATGTGTTGCATTTGTTTTGTCTTGTCCAGAGAGTAATGGAGCTGGAGGCAGATGCCATGGGACACGAGCTGCTCTTTGTCGATGAGGCAGGTTTTAACCTCAGTAAAACAAGGAGGCGTGGTAGGAACATTATTGGACACCGTGCAATAATCAATGTCCCAGGACAACGTGGTGGTAACATCACCATGTGTGCAGCTATCAGCCAAAATGGTGTTGTTCACCATCATGCAACCATTGGCCCATATAACTCTGCACACATGATTGCATTCCTGGACACCTTACACGACATTCTCACTGTTCAGAGACCAGAGCAGACCCGATATGTCATCATATGGGACAATGTTAGTTTCCATAGGGCTGCTTTGGTCCGCAACTGGTTTACCGATCACCCACTCTTCATGGCACTCAACCTCCCCCCATACTCTCCATTCTTAAATCCGATTGAAGAGTTCTTTTCTGCCTGGCGCTGGAAAGTCCACGACCGCCATCCCCATCAACACGCAGCCCTTTTACAGGCAATGGAGGAGGCATGTGGAGATATTGAGCAGGCATCATGTCAGGCCTGGATACGGCATGCAAGGAGGTATTTTCCCCGGTGCCTTGGACTGGAGGACATCACATGCGATGTAGATGAGATTTTGTGGCCGGACCCAGAGAGACGGCATGATGTAGGCTGATTGTCTTTTTTTTGTGAATTTATTATTTTGTGTTCTGTGCTGTGTCTTTGTTTTGACGAGTGTGAATAAACACCAATACTTGAAGTTTGGATCCCTGTGTGTTTACAGAACTATGACAAAAGTATGACCTCAAACTGACCTAGCCTACCTTGTGCACAGAGAAAGCAAAAGCCAGATGTGTTTTGTATTCATACCATCAGTGTGTAGTTGGCACATTATGTGCTTAGTAAATGATGGCATGTGTTTACTGTTTGATACGAAAACACCATTTTTACTAAGGTGTGAAGAGTTAATCAAGCTGTGTTCGCTTTTGCAAGAGAACTATAACGTTTTGATAATTTGGTGAAAGGTTTTCTCATTTGTGTGTAGAGTTTAGCAAAAATAGCCAATGTTGCCAAAAATGTGCTTAAGCATTCAGAAAAAAATGTAGTTTAACTTTATAAAAATGAGCGGCGTCGACGCGAAGCAGCAACCCGCTACACTTCACGCCACTGTCCTATTTCACAGCGTCGCCGTGCGTCAAGTGCCGCCGAAAAGGCGCTGTTTTCTTTTCTTTTGTTTTTCTTCTGCTCCGGAGACGACTATATTCATATACATATATACATATGTATACTGTATATGTCTATGACTATATTCCTGTTGATGCGCCGCAGCGTGACGCTTCCTATGGGTGCTAGGGGCGGCACTTGTGTCATAGGCGTGCCGCGGCGGCAGTGTGTTTTGCACTTTATAATGCTTTATCTCCATTTCTGTTATTTTGATTGCTAAATAATAAACAGGGGGTACGTGGAAATTGTTATTTGAACATGCTTGTCGCGCCGGCCTGCCGAATAGCTCTACTACAAACTTGATATTGCAATGGGCGCAACCGAACGTGATGTCTGCAGTGCTGCTTGAAGCCCCGCCCCCCTGGCGACGGCAGCCAGCAGCCACAGCGCCCCCTGCTGCTCATGTCGCTCGCGGTGTGACCCATCGGTGGAGTGTGTTCACTGCATTATCCTATTATTTTAGCAAGGACTCATAAATAACTACATATAACTAATGTTAGTGAAATCTGTTTGTTTTGTTACAGGTTTCTGGAATTTCTTTTTAAAATATATATATCGGCCGATATATCGGAATATCGGATTTTTAAATCACCAAATATTTGTATCGGTATCGGCCTTAAAAATCCCATATCGGTCGGGCTCTACTCCCTACCCATTTTACTGTAATTTTTTTAATTTTGTTTTTGTCTGGTGTAAAGCGTCTTTGAGTACTTAGAAAAGCGCTATAAAAAAACTATTTTATTATCAAAAGACAATGACGGAAATATATGAAATTTGTTTTGAGATGAAAAATGTACTTCTCCCTGAGAACTATGTTTTCAACGTGTTTTGTATTTTTTGGTGTATTGTTTACTGACTGCTTGATAGTGTATATCATTTTGATCGCTTTGTTTATGGTTTGAGAGCAGTGTTTGGTTTTGAGCACAGGTAAATCTGTTTTGAGGCGAAAGTTTCATTTTGCACGAGGAGTCAGAGGTTTTGTAAATAGTGCTTGAAGCTGAGGTTTTGTGTTTAATGTTTTCAGAAAATGGAGCAAGGTTTCAGAAATTGTGTTTTAGCAATTGAGAAAAACTGTAATAGGGAGTGGACTAGTGATGGCTCGTTCGCGAACGAATCAGTTCGAACGAACGACTCTTTAAAGTGAACGAAGTGACCTCATTCGCCGTTCTCGTTCGACTCGTTCGTCGTCGTTCGCTGAGTCTCTGACGGGCTGCTGATTCGCGACGCTGATTCGCGACACTGATTCGCGAGTCGCTCGCTGACTGTGATTGACTCGAGGACTGAGACGTCACGACTCACGAGAGCCAGCCAATCGTGCCTTTTACATTTAAATATCAGTGAAATGGTAAATGCATGCTGTCTTTGTATTTTCTGTGTCATGCCAGATTAATAAAATATTTGAATGTCTCGTCAATCTGTCTCGTTGCACGCGACCCGGCCGGGACCCCCACCTTGGTGGATCTTGATCTTGAGTGGGGGTGGCCAATGGCCATCTTCACAATAGTAAATAAAATATGCCCAGAATAAACACAACTATTGAAATATTAAGAATGCTATGCTATATATTAAGAATGCTATGCTATTAAGAATGCTATGCTATATATTAAGAACGCCATGCTAAAAGGCCCAAACGATATCCCACAATAGTAAAAGGCCCAAACGGTTACTTAGAGCTAGAATAGCAGGGTCACGATAGACATTCACATTGTTTATGAATACTTCACCCTTCCCCCACATGTGAGCCAGTCCAAAACCAGACATAGTGATCATTGTTTATAGGCTCCCCTCCCCTCACAGAGAATCCCTTGCGCACCCAGATGTAACAAAAATGTCCAGGGGAGTAGCAGGTGATAAGCGCTACTGCCTGAGACTGAGAGCCATGTTAATCAGAGCGCTTGGTGATGTCACGCGGCCCAAACCTCGCACATCTTAGGCGGGGGAGGCCCGGTCAAAATGGGCACTGCGACTCAGCCTCCCCATGAAAGACGGGGGAAGCCAATTAAAGATGCCCTGCTATCTAACTTCAAACTAGAACTTGCCCTTTTTGAGCCAAAAAGTATCCATGTATCCGCTCATGATGTCATCCCCCTGGCCGAACCTGCCCTTTAATCTATATAGCCCCAAGGGACCTGAGACTCAGGGCTCACAATCAGCAGAACTTCTCCGGAGGCGAAGCTCTTTGTGACACCGGCGCTGTATTTGTTATTGTTTGCCTTTACCCGTTGACTTTGATTAGCTTTTGATTAAGAATAAATATACTCAGTTTAATTCAGTTTACATCTCTTTATTTGCTCCTCTTTTTGATCTGAACCCTTAAAGGGCCCGCGCCGTTGTTAGCCTAGCTTAGGCCATATTTTTCTCCCAACACAACTGTACATCATTAATTTTTAAACTCATCATTGCTAAATCAAGTCTATTATCTTGCTGATATATTAAACATCCAATAATCTACTACGCCCCCCCCCCCCCCCCCCGCATCGCGATGCGTTTGGTTTGTCTAACTTTACCTTGAATTGGGGGAATGGGGCATTTTGATCCTGACATGTCATTATGCATACATTAAATAAATCTGTTGAACTCAAATTAAATACATATGTTAACATATTCAACCAGACAGACACAATGTTGTATTTGCTATTATTCACACACTTATTAACACCATCAACCCCCCCCTCCTCCCACCTTTCAGGATAAAGTGAGCTCGAGCTGACGTGCGGCCCGGGCAACAATATCCCGATTCCGAACACGAAGCGCTCCTCAGCTGAAAGGAACTTAGTTAATGTTGTGTTGATTGATAACCATTTGCACCATTGCACGATTGTGAATCGTGATTTCGTGATTAGTTAGTAAATGAGAACGAGGCAGTCTGACCGTGACCGACTCAGCTGCATTCGTGATTCTTGAATGTTGTGAACGAGGGAGGAGCTGAGTCTGAACGACTTGGCTGTCATTCGCCGTTCGCGAATGACAGCCGAGTCGTTCACGATTCGCGAATGAGAACGAGGGACGGAGGGAGGAGCTGAGTCTGAACGACTCAGTGAATGATTCACCGCTACCGGAAACACGACTGAACGAACGAACGAACGAACGAACGACTCTTTGTGGCGAACTGAACGACGCGAACTGATTCGCGCAAACGAATCATGAAATCCACCACTAGAGTGGACAGGCTCTCCGTAGACGGGCTCTGACTCGGTGTACTCTGAAGGACCCCGAGTTGGACGGCGTATATTACCATAGACATAATATACGTATATATGTCGACCAAAAGGGGGGGTGTCTAGGTAAATGTCGCGAGATAGCTGCGAGATTTACCACTTTCCAACTCGGGCGACGAGTTTACGAGACAAATGGAACGCTCGGTGTGGACCCCGAGTTGGACGGCGTATTACGACCAAAAGGGGGCGTGTCTCGGTAAATGTCGCGAGATAGATGCGAGATTTACCACTTTCCAACTCGGGCGACGAGTTTACTAGACAAATGGAACGCAGCATAAATTAAGTTTAGCTAAATCGGAATATCTGCTGTATTGTTACAGGAAACCGTGTTATCCTATCCTATATGATACACAGTCTTGGTAGTTTTGATTAAGTGTATTGTCAGAGATGTGATAGTGAAGAAGACACAGCTAATTCCTTTTTAACTTCATCATAACTTACTTGTTATGTAACTAAATATTTATTTCAGTGGTAACAAGAAAAAGATTTAATCCTAGGTCCTTTTGGTCTGTTTGTTTGCTTGCAGGTCTTTGAACATCATTCTAACTTTCATCACCTACAGTATCGTTGCAATTGCAATTTAAAACCAACAGTTCTTTTAAGAACTAATATCTCATTCCTTGTCTATCACTCATTTCTTCTTACATAGCTTTTCCTTTGTCTCTCGTTGTTTCACATTATCCCTCTCTGTCTTTGTATGGACTTTGACTTTCCTTGACTTCCTTCCTTGACTTCCTCCCTTCCTTGCCATGGAGTCATTTAAATAGTGGTTGGAGAAGAACAGGAAAAGCAAGAAACGTGTGTGTGTGTGTAACGTGAGAGTGCGTGGGTGTGTGTGTGTAACATGTGAGAGTGTGTGTGTGTGTGTGTGTGTGTAACGTGAGAGTGCGTGGGTGTGTGTGCCGCAATAAAGGCAAATATATTACCACAGTTTTTTTTTTTTACTTTTAGCCCCCAAAGAAAAGGAAGCAAAAGAGGGCTGAAGGCTTCAAGGTTACCTGGAGGAAGCGGGACCGGAATGGGAACATCATACCGCAACACGTGAGGAAGAATCGATCAGGTCAGTTAAATATAACAGTTATACTGTTATTCACAGTTTTTAATGCTGTTGGTCGGCAGTTGGAGTTCTTACATCGCAACATTTTGTGTTTACAGTTAAACCTTCCAGCTCTCGGGAGCTCCCAAGAGTTGAGGAACTACATGCTGATGACATTCCTCAAGAGGTCCAAAATCTTGGTATGCATATTGAATTATGATGTCTTACATAGTCAACATTACTATTTCAGTTTTAAAATGTAAAATATAGGCATCTGAATATTGATTGTATATCAGCTCTAGTGGACATATAAAATCAAATGTAACAATTATCATATAATCAACCAATACACGACATACATTAACCTACCTTTACCATAAAAGAATGAACACATAGACACAAGAAGCTGAATGGTGTCAGATGTTGCACAAACTTCTGTGACCAATCAGAATTAAGCTATTATGATTATGGAAAAGGATTTGTTACTGTTGTTGTTTTGTTTTTAACATCTGTGACTAAACGTGATGCCTAGGTTTTGGACACCATGACAGACGTTGATATTATGCAGGGACAGTCACATCTGTTTACTGTAATTACCGTCCTCACCAGTCATACATCTGAAAGTTTCCATCATTATTTTTTACAGGCATGGTGCCGTTTTAAATTCCTAATTATTAGACATATTTTATACAGTTCACTGCGGTCAATATTTATCGATCAAGTAGACCTTTTAGTTGTTGCTCCAGCTTCACAGAATCATCACCAAAATAAATAATAATAATAATAATAACTACATGATGCCTAATACTTGCGGTGTCAGAAAATCAACATTTTATCTACTCCTCGTCCCTTGCCGTCACACGTAGCCTACCATCATCTATTAAACATTCTTTGTAGAAAACTATTTTGCCTAATACGAGGGATTAACGCACACATTTATAGTTTTGTGTAGTTTCATAACGGTTATGTCCATAGTCACATTAGCCGCCCTTTCCGAAGAATAACATTTGGCTAGCTAAATTAAGTTAACATTAGCTCGGCGGTAAAACACATTAATAAATTACATACTAATCTAAATTGAAACATAATTAAAACGCAATGACAATGAGAACCCGCAAGGACTAGTCGCACTGACAACAATGTTTTACAATTAATTAATGAATTAGCCTAATTAATATTTTTCACTACTTACCTTGGTTAGCTGAGCTCATCAACTGTAGCTTGATATAAAAAAAATGTGAAACACACACCCACAATGCTCATCGGCGAAAAGTATGTGTATCCCCATGTCACGGACAGAGGGGGCGCTGGGGGCGCTCTTTGAAAACGCTCCAGTGGGTCGTATTCTAGTGCAAGAACAAACCACAACAGTGAGCGTATGAGTTGGAGGACTTGTTGGCAAAACCAGATTTCACCCAATTAACAATAGTAAAAACGAAATCTGACTGCATTTTCCGAACGTTTGTAGTTTTTTAAATTCATTTTCCGGGTTAGGGTTAGCGTTTTGCCCGTTTTTCAAGAGAGAAAGTATAACCTGAACATATTTTGTTCATATTATAGGGAGATTGATGTTGTAAAAATATAAATATAGGCTACATTTTATTTTTATTATTAAGTGTTTTTTTTAGACGTGTTTCCAGCTGCTTTGTTTGTCCATGAATTGGACAAACATGAATTGTTTGGAGTTTACATTGTGGGACATACATTGTGGTGTGGGACAATAATAGTTGTTGTTGTTGTTTTTTAACAAACTTTATTGTCAATATTATGACATTACAACATAAACAATAGTACAGTAAGGACAGTGCTTCCGGCTGATAGGTCCTCCCAATGGGACAGGTGGTCACGGCGTCTTTCAGCCATAGCCCCTAGCAACCTGACGTCGTTGAAACATGGTGCAGGATTCAGAGCTATTGGTGCGTTCCATTTGTCTGGTAATTGCGACTTGCAGCTCGGGTGTAACGTCACATCCATCTCGGAAAAAGAGTGACCCCGGGTTTTTGCGTTCTATTTGGCACACAACAAGACGAGTCGGAGAAAAGATGGACGCGACTTTAATATGCTTGAAAAACAGTATAATTCTGTGTTTAAATGTTAATTAAATATAGACACATTCAGGGGCGGACTGGGAACAAAAATCGGCCCTGTCAATTTTGTCCTGGACCGGCCTTGGAGTTGCGCGATTGTTGACGGGGGGGGGGGGGGGTGCTGCGCGATTGTTGACAGGGTTTTTCAACCCCCTCAAGTCAAATGGATGCATTTATACATGACAGGACGCAGGGCCACTCATGGGCCGCTGGGCAAATAAATAATTTAAAAATGTCGGCATTAAAAAATAAAAATAAAAAATTACGAGGCCACCGGCCCACATGTGGACCGGCCCACCGGGCATTTGCCCGGTTGTACAGATTACCAGTCCGAGCCTGGACACATTGATCACAGAGAAATTACCCAAGATTTCATAATGTGCTTGGTTGCAATAGTCAGTTTGGACGTTTCGTAACGTTTATAGTGATTATCTCGTTTACGGTGCACCTATCGCGGATTTCACATATTCATTACATATTACACGAGAATCGTACTTTCCAGTTTGATATCTGAATATTCCGTTTTGATAACGTTAGGCTACTGCTCTGCTTTCTGCTCAAGAATCGGCATTGTTGTCATAGCAACATGGAGCGTCTCTAGCCAGTTCGAAGTAGCCATCTTTGTTACTGAACTCAGGGTCCTCCGAGTTCAGACGAGTTGACGAGTCGTATTTACCATAGACATACAGGTATATACATAGACGCCTCATGACGTGCTGGAACGTAACCCAGCGTCGCCGCCATATTGGTTGGGTCTCTCACTCTAGTCTAGCATAGGAGTCAACGGGAGAGCAAGCTATGCCAGTATTTTGTGCAGCTTATGGCGCAGTATTGACACCAGATCGCGTGGGATTACCTTTAACAAGTAAGATTGAACAATAATTCTTATTATTTAAAAAAAATAAATAAATAAATTAATTCGTCCTGTATCATAACCAGGGCTTGAAAACGAAATTATTTTTCAATCGTTCCGCTCCGAACGGAACCGGTATATTTAACGTTTTCGTTCTTGCGTTCCGCCACCAACATATCGTTCCTGAACAGGTTCGGAACGTAAAATAACGTTCGTTCTTAATGTTCCGGCAGTGTTATTGGGCCTCCGCGGTGTGTTACTATTGCGGCCCCCCCCCCCCCCCCCCCGCCGGCCGTAGGTCCGCGGTGTGTTACTATTGCGCGCCCCCCCCCCCCCCCCGTCGGCCCGCGGTGTGTTTGTGTTACTATTGCGGGCACCCCCGCCGACCATAGGTCCGCGGTGACGCTCGAACGTGAACGTCGTTTTACGGCAGCGGAAGATTTACGACAGCCAGCATACAGACAGTAAACAGACAGTGAGCAACGGACTTCACATGATATTATTCACAACTCGGATTAATTTAATGAAACCCATTGATTCTTTTGACCGGTGGACCCTTACGGACTTAAGGAATATAAACAATGCAGGAACGGACACACACCGTACGGACTTTATGATCGCTTCAAAAGTTGGAAGTCAGACCTTTTCCCCGTCTCTCTTGTTTACCGGTAAGTCTGGATGAATTATGCGTTGGTGTGTTTGTGTTAAATGAACTGAATGATTTATCTGTGGAGAATCTAACTGATCTAACGATGTGCGTTATGTCCATATGGACAGACGTTTAAACGGTTACCGTATCTTTGTGTAGGTGATCTAAACGGCTTAAGTCGTTCAAGAAATAATTTAGATAAAATCCAGATCCGGCCTCAATTGGAGACCTGCGTTTATTTGTCAAAACGTGTCGCCACACCCCTGCGTCTATTAGGGACCCCGCTTTTATTGGAAGTTTTACGGTATATAGAGAACGAAAAAAAACCGTTATTAACCGGTTTTGGGGATTTCAGAATAACGTTTCTGTTCCGGAACAGTTGAAGACCATTTGGTTTTCGTTTCCGTTTCCGTTCCTCGTAAAATTCCGTTCGTTTTCGGTTTTCGTTTTCGTTCCTTGAACCGGTTCGGAGCCCTGATCATAACTAAATCTCTGCCATTTGTAACAAACCAAACCGTGTGAAAATCCGGTAAAAATTTGGGGAGTTATGCTTATTATTGTAGTTGGGGATACACCTTCCTCCATAGAAATGAATGCACTGGGGGCGCACTGGGGCCCCTTCCAAGATGGCGGCCGCGCTGATACGTCAGCTCTAACAGGCAGCGTCAGTCTATGAGGCGTCTATGTATATATGTCTATGGTATTTACGACCTCGGGGGCGTTCTATTTGCAACTTCCGGTTCGTAACTCTGAAATCCGACTCGCAGATCGAGTCGGGTGGACAAATAGAACGCACCATATAGAGTAAACATAGAGTTGTTTATAGAGTTGTTTACTCTATAGCTCTGATAAAGGAGTAATAACTAACCAATAGGACGGATGCCCACACACCACTGAACGTCAAATATCGCCGGAGACGATCTCCGTCAGTAACTGACGCTAAAGTGCCCTTACCGACAGTCGCTATTTGACGTTCTGGGAGTGAAACTGTGTTGTTCTGACTGAGTTTTCATAAAGATTATGCAATACATATTACACCCCAACTGTTTCTGTGGTGGGTTTTGAAAGCACAAAAGAAAACCGTGACCCGCGTCTTTGAGGTTTACACCCGCGACTCCGTTTTCAAAACAGCCCAATTTGGCGAGAAAACCGTGAAGCTGGCAACCCTGCATCACCGTCACCTTAATTCTAATTTATGTATTTTATAACCAGCAATTCATGTATTTTATAACCATGTAATGTCCTTGTTGGTTGTGCTTTCTTCAGGCGCCTCCACAGTGCCACGCGCGGATACTGTAGGTACAACGCGCTATTTTACGTTGAAATGCGACGTAATCCAGTGTTCACGAAAACGTACACTGTCAACGTATGCTTTTGGCGACTGGGTTGTCTAAGGAGTGGGTCGTAAACATGTTTTTCCTAGGATGGCGAAGGCATTTTGTCAGAAAAACCTTTTCAGTTGGCCACACAAAATGTATGACTTGAAATTGTTCAGAAGAGCCAAAGAAGAGTTTATGTAATTATCATTGAACCTTTTTTGGGGGAGATATTCAACAATGAGAATTAGTCATGTAGGCTGGGGAACTGGTAGCCTACTTGGATGTCTTGCTAGAATGA
Organism: Merluccius polli; assembly: GCA_030340625.1. Taxonomy (NCBI): domain Eukaryota; kingdom Metazoa; phylum Chordata; class Actinopteri; order Gadiformes; family Merlucciidae; genus Merluccius; species Merluccius polli. Next base: position 215,380 of record JAOPHQ010001420.1, on the reverse strand, counting down.
CAGCATATCGTCCATGCTGGCGGTGTGGTGTCTGGTTTGGCCATGTTTATAACAAGATTGATGTGTCATGCCAGCTCATGAGTTTACAAGCTAATACAACACACACACACACACACACACACACACACACACACACACACAGTGTTTTTATGGCTGTGTGTGTAACTTTAATGCTCTTGTTATTATAGTCAGCTGCATTACTAGCTATCGGTTGTTAGAAGGCCTTGTGAACAGATCGGCCTTAACCTTCACTATGACCCTCATGTCCACAAATCAATTGCTCGTTTTGTGTATTTTAAAAAAGGTCCCCCTGTGGTCCTTGTGTCTGTCTCTGTGCTAACCATAGACTGTAGGTAGGCTACAAGTCTACTAATAAGTCTAACTAATGTGCAATTAATCCGCGATAAAAGACGTGTTCGTGGCATGGACTCAAAGCCGTTTCAGTTTCAACCAGGAGAAGACAGCGCCGCTGCAGACATAATGGCGAATAGGTCAACATAATTCATATAACGTGACGTGCGGATGGGTAACAATAAAATGTTGAATATTTTGACTGAATATGACGTGAGACGCCAGATGCGTGAGACTTGGTAACGTCTTGAGGAGCGAGAGACACAAACCCTTGGTGGCAACCAGTTGCTACGTTTAATAGACGGGTTTCCCGTTTACAAACATGGTTCGATGCGTGCGCAGCCAGGGGGCCGTTTTGTTCCCGTATATTAGCGACTACATCATTGTAATCAATGTATAAACGGCATTTTTCCTTGTAAAGCATAATGGAATGAAAAAGCGCCATTTCCAGAGGTGAATGTGTTGGTTTGTCTTTCTTTTGCATATTATTAAGATTAAGACTATCATTTGACTGCATAAATAAATGACAGAATGTGCCCTCTTGTAAATTTAGAAATGTTAGCAGGCTAGATTTAGTTAACTGAGTCATCATGAAAAACGATATACGATTTATGAACTTGGCTTTTGTGGTTTAGTTGTTCAGTGTTGAACCTGTCCATGTCACTTGTTGACAATATCAACGATGATAATTTTAAACAGTCAATGACATGATTGGCAGTTTGGTTATCATTTTGCCTTGACACAGCTTATACTTATAAATTAAAAAAAACCAAGTCTCACATAAAAGTTTAAAACCTCATCTAGAATATTTGTTTCCACCACAGACCCGTCACAGTTAATGTTTTGTGCATTCCCCCCTATTTTGGTCATATCCATCCCTTCCATATTGGGCTTGGGGTCCGCCCTTTATTACGACAGCCCGTTATTACGACAACCCTCCATTACGACATCCCGTCATTACGACATGCCTCTATTTAGACATGCCCCTAATCTTTTTTGGTACCGCTATTACGACAATTTGGTACCGCTATTACGACAATTAGGCCTACTACAATTTGGTACCGCTATTACGACAATTAGGCCTACTTTTCATAGAAAGTGCAATAGAATAATAATAATAGTTATTAATATGACAATTAGGCCTACTTTTCATAGAAAGTGCAATAGAATAATATTAATAGTTATTAATATAGAATAAATGTAGGCCTACCTCTATCATCCCGCCCGCATCCGATCTTTTTTGGTACCGCTATTACGACAATTAGGCCTACTTTTCATAGAAAGTGCAATAGAATAATAATAATAGTTATTAATATAGAATAAATGTAGGCCTACCTCTATCATCCCGCCCGCACCCGCAATGAGCTTCCATTTGCATCGCGAGTGCAGACCTCTACTCCAAACAATGTTTTTCACAATAATTGATATCGGCACACATTTCAGTCAAAAACTAGGTGATTTTGAACCGGCCATGTGAATAAATGTTAGGCCTACACATTATGTAAAAGACAGGGAGCTCTCCTCATTTTTATTCAGCTCTCAGGGGGAAAAGGTTGAAACTCCATGCATCAAACAAACTCTGTGCGTGCAGGCCAGCAGTCTACTTAAAAATATATAAGAAGAAGCACGAATAAAGCTCTAGGACCTGAAATTTGGACTTGTTCGTTAGAAATCAATTTAATTAGAATTATGGACTGCCTTTGAATGAAGTTTAATCGGACTTTAAGTTGATTGAACAAAGTTTCAAGGTGTAGGCCTACCTTTTTTGCGCTGTGGAAGCCTAATTTAAGAACGGCGAAATAATATTTTTTGAAAAGGATACTCTGATTTTGTTATGAAGATTGTTGCTTTTGGATTTGATATGGATAGGCTAGTCCTATATATTACCAACTAGGGGCAGCCTCGAAGTTGGATGAATGGCTCTTTTTAGAAATTGTTTTCCCATGTATTTGTCACACCCATGCATAAGCTGCGTGTATGCTAAGTCCAGAACATATGGGTATAATCACATTAATTAATTAATTAAAAGTACAATGATAATGACAAATATTAATGGCCTCATGTCGGAATGGCAGGACGTTTGAAAAAAAGTAAAGTGCCGCTACTCAGACAATGGGGAAAAAAAATTGTCGCAGTAGTGGGACGCTTGGAAAATAATATTAATGCCGCCACTCCGACCACTAGACGTCAATGTCCCCAGTGCGCCCCCAGTGCATTTATTTCTACTGAGGAAGGTGTATCCCCAACTACAATAATAAGCATAACTCCCTGAATTTTTACCGTTTTTTCACACGGTTTGGTTTGTTACAAACGGCAGAGATTTAGTTATGATACAGGACGAATTAATACAAAAAAATTTTTTTAAAAAAGAAGAATTATTGTTCAATCTTACTTGTGAAAGGTAATCCCACGCGATCTGGTGTCAATACTGCGCCGTAAGCTGCACAAAATACTGGCATAGCTTGCTCTCCCGTTGACTAGAGTGAGGAGACCTAACCAATTTATTCACGTATCGCATATAACTTCTCACATGTCATTAAGGTACGCCATGTGTGGTATGAGGTTTTAACCATTAGTTACTGTCCACTTAGTGGCCTAGATTAGTTATAAACGTTATTTATTGGCATTAACCCTGCTATCAACAAATATTTAGTTTAGTTTGTGTTACGAACGCGCACACACCCCCCGTCAACAATCGCGCGCCCCCCCCCCCCCCCCCCCCCCGTCAACAATCGCATAGCACCCCCCCCCCCCCCCCCCCGTCGACAATCGCGCGCATCCCCCCCCCCCCCCCCGTCGGTCGTCGTTCCTGTGGTGGGCCAGTCCAGTAGAAAATTGCCAGGGCCCAATGTGATATCTTTCCATGGGGCCCCAAATGCCTGGCAGCGCCCCTGACGGGACGCGATATATTTTCTCTTCCTAGGATGGAGAAGGCGAGTCCCGCCTAACGACCATCTCTAACCCAATGCCTAAACGTAACCATCTGTAACGTAAAACCTAAACCGAACCATCTCTAACATACCTAAAATAAACCATCTTTAACCATTCCTAAATGTAACCATCTCTAATGTAATACCTAAACCTAACCAGCTCTAACCTAATACCTCAACATAACCATCTCTAACCTAATACCTAAACCTAACCATCTTTAACCATTCCTAAATGTAACCATCTCTAACATAATAACGATTGGGTTTGGATTTATCAAGCATGAAACAGGCTATGGTTGACATATTTGGCTGAAAAAAAGTTTTTAAAAAAAATCTCAAATGTAAGTGATGGAACTCATAGGGTTATATTCTATCAACTCTTATATTTCCAAATATTATGTGATCTTGTAGATTTTGACCTAAAATTGACATTTATTCACTAGTTTACTGTCTTTGCGACTAAAATTGTCATATGGTGTGACATGAATGTTATTGTGAATTAATTTAAAAATGGGTATAATGTGGAAATGTAAGTCAATTTATCCTAATTCTTTATCAGTACTATGTAAAAGTATAGCATTACTTATATGCAAATATATTACATTTTGCATTATTTTTCTTTATCAACACTCATAGAAAGACGTTTACTCATAATCTTTCAATATACTTCAAAAGAAATAATATACCTTGTTAAAAAAGTACCAAAATGCTTGTCACCTTTGCTGACACTATTCCCCAGCTGTCACATTGATGATTGCATGATTAATAACCAAAAGGCCTTATTTTTTTTAAAAATTCTGAATGTCACACCACATGACATGGTGTCACGCCATATGATGAATCACACCACACAACAACCTGTAAGCAAAATCTGTATCAACTACATTTAATAAACAAGCAAACTTAGTTTGACAACAAATTCCAAACATTTTTTTAAAACAGTCAGTTCTACTCAAAGTAGAAAAGAATCACACACTATTGTCACACTATTTATGTTAATCTGCTGAATATTAACTACATGAAAAATAAAATAAAAATCTTTAGTAAATCATTGAACATTTTTCTTATTGATTACATGCATTCATTTTTAAAAATGAGAACGAATAAAACAGTGACCTAACTATTTGTTGCAGGTTCAGACTGCATTAAATGTGAGCCAGTCATATTTCAACAGCATGGTAAAACGCCTGCTTTGCTCGGGTTGCTTTAGGCTGCAAACTATCTCATGTATGTTGTACCATATGCAGTCTTGTTGTTTTGGCCACACAAAAGCATTTTGGCACCCCTTCTGCTTCATGCAGTTGACCTGCAACTCATTCTCACCTTGCATTGCTACTACCTGACCCACATATGGCCTCTCCTCATATTTGACAATCACAAACTGCCCCTCTGTGTATTTCTCATCATCATCATCATCATCATCATCATCAGTGAAATCTGCCTCAGCTTGAGTGAGTGAATTGCTTGATTGGGGAGGTGGCACCTCAGCATGAGAATCACTTGACTGGGACTGTATGACTGGCACAAACCGTAGGTGAGTTGGCTTGTGACAAGCACACATGTCTGGGTACTTGCAAAAGCAGCTTAAAGACCTGGGGCCGGATTCACAAAGCGTTCTTAAGAAAAAAATGCTTCTTAAGTGCCACCTTTTTCTTAACTGTGCTCTTAAGACACATTTTAAGAAGATTTGGTATTCTTGAAGAAATTCTTATCTTTTCTTTAGTTTTTTCTTAACTTTCTTCTTAAGTTTTTTCCTTAAATATAGCTTAAGAACAAATGAGATTCTCGAAAACAAAGTTCTTAGAGTTCTTCTCAAATTTCTTCACAACTTTAAGAGAAGCCCTCACCTGTCTTAAAACAGCTGCAGTGAAAAGGTAAGTCTTGAAATGTATTTACTTGAACAAATTTGTAGTACATTTATTTAATTTCATTAATATTTAGTTTAGCCCTAGACAATGTGTAAACATTTTTTCTTAATTTAAGTTGGTCAGTTTTGTGTGAATGTAGCCTATCACGTTAAGCATAAACAGTTGACATGTAATTGAAATGGGCCTTTTAGCCTGGGTCACATGTAGGCGTACTCAATGTACTCTAAGTAAATCAAGGAGGCAGTTGTTGTATTTGATGTATACTACTTAATGAATCACTATGAACATATTATTTAAGTAGGCCAAGTAACTGAAACCATGTCCTTATTATTATTATTACCTTTAGATGGAAGTTCTTTGGGTAGCAGCTAGGGAGGAAAATCCACCAAGACCCCTGAGAGACAGAATGGATCCTCTTACACTCCCTGATCATGTCTTAATTAGACAATATAGGCTCTCTAGGCCCGCAATTGTTTTTCTAGCTGATAATTTGTCAAATGATCTGAAAAGGGAAACAAGGCGATCGACACCTCTTCCAGTGGTGTTGCAGATTATGGCTGCCCTCAGATTCTATGCCTCTGGGTCTTTTCAAATGGTGGTGGGGGGCACACTGGGTGTGAGCCAGTCCTCTATTAGCCGAGTGGTCAGAGATGTATCAAATGCACTCTGTAGAAGAGCAAGGCAGTTTATCAAGTTTCCAGCAACAAATGAAGAATGTATTAGAACCAAGCAGCAATTCTTTGATATAGCTGGATTTCCTAATGTCTTGGGGGCAGTTGATGGGACACATATTGCAATCAAAGTAAGATCATGTACAAAATTATATTCCTTTTTGCAAATCTGTTTTTTTAAGCTGTTTTTACCAAACCAATTTTACATGGTGTTTAAAGTATTCACTCAAATATTGTTTTATTTTATTAATCTTTATTCCATATAGGCACCAAGTGATGAGGAGGACGGCTTTGTAAATAGGAAAAACTTTCACTCAATTAACACACAGGTCATCTGTGATGCAACACTCCGGGTTACAGACCTTGTTGCAAAGTGGCCAGGTAGCACCCACGACTCCTTCATACTAATGAATTCAGGCACGGGGATAAAATTCAATGAGGGAGAAATGCCTGATGGATGGTTGTTAGGTGAGTAACTAGTCATAAATTCTACTTTAGGTTACGCAAAAACATACACTGTACTGTCCTAACTTACTTTCCTATACTACTGATAGGTGACAGTGGCTACACCCTAAGGCCATGGCTGATGACCCCAATCCTTCACCCAGCTACAGAGCCAGATGAGCGCTACAGCCATGCACAACGCAAAACCCGGAGTGTTGTGGAGAGGTGCATTGGGGTAGTAAAATCTAGATTCAGATGCATTGACCGTTCTGGTGGAGTGCTCCAATACATTCCTGAAAGGGCGTGTAAAATCATCACCTGTGCGTTCATCCTCCACAACATCTGCATCATGTACCGCTTGCCTATTCCTAACATTACAGATGACCATGACCCTGAGTGTGATGTCCCAGGCCCAGTGCCTGCCCCATGTAATTCTGGCATACAAGTGAGACAAGATCTCATAAGGAGGAGATTCATGTGAATAACATAATAAACAACAAACAAAATCTGTGTTCAAAATTCTTTATTTTTTAAATCGAACGTTGCCTGTTTAAGGCGTAGCTTCTCCCTCTCGATGAGCAGCTTCTCCCTCTCCACCTGCAGGAGCTGCTCCTGGACACACCTTAACAGCTTTACTTCATGCAGAAGCTCACGCTGAAGGGAGACCATGTCCTCTGTGTGTGTGGTGGTGTGTGTGGCTGGTGTGTAAAATGTATCCGATATCAATTGTGATATAGTCAAGTCGCCTTCAGGACTCTGTAAGAAGCATGAATGGAGGGATTGTAAATTAAACAGTATCAAAAGTATGGTTAGGTTGAGTAGTTAGTGTCTGATAAACTTATTAACTTACATTTTCTTGAATCGTAATGGTAGGTGTGTGAGGTTCTTGTTCTGCAACCTGGTCGACAGCTAGGACCACCAAAGTATCTACAGGAAAGCAACAGAAACAGAAAGATATGCACTGTTAGTTATGTAGTTGGCTAAAACAACTTACACTTGCAAGGTGAAGGCATGCTTTATAGGCTACACACAGTGCTAGATTAGTTTGGCTTGTCTGGGTTTATTAAATGGCATGGTAAGGTTTATTGGGATTATCAAAGTAAGAAAAAGTATGATTGGACTGTGACATTAACTATGCTGCAACTTAAGCAAATAAAGCTAAGGCTAAACACAAGTTTTAGTAGCCTACCAACAGGGCATACCTTACACAAAAGGCAAACATTCAAACATACACTAGCCTGTCTGATTGCTGCTATTAGGCCTATTTCACAGTGGTCACAGAATCCAATTTACCCACCTCTTATTTTAAACTCCCTTAATACACACTGCCATTTCAATCACAACATGTAGTCTAGCAGGGTTGAGAAGAGACACTAATCAAGGATCTGTGCATGTAGTGCTAGCCAGTTACGAGCAGAAATAGGACCTCGTTTCATACGATTTTCACAGGACACGGTGTTGTTGCCATAGGGTGACCATATTTCCTGAACCTAAAACTGGGACACTTTGCGGGGGGGGGGGGGGGGGGGGTGCTGGCGGAACATTTCGGTTGCGGGGGGGGGGGGGGGGGGGGTGCTGGCGGATCATTTTGGCTATGTAATCGCTGACAGCAGGGGACATTTCATAGTGGTTGGTGGAAACCGGGACACTTTAGCGTCCCGACAGGCTTTTGTCGGGACTCGGGACACGCAACTCAAAATCGGGACTGTCCCGGTAAAACCGGGACGTCTGGTCACCCTAAGTTGACAGCTTAGACCACAACAGTCTCTCGTAGTTATAGGAAGTAGACCTACCCTTTCTACGTTTTGATAGGCTAGCTAACATCTAATTGCCATGTCAACAGAGCCTAGTACTAGGTATACCGTGTGTCATTGGTAACTTATCTACTGCCATTGATAATGACTTCTCTCATAACAACGTAAGTCTCATAACAACGTAAGGATCACAAGCGCCATAAACAGCTGGTGATAGTCGCGTGTGTACAGTAGCATCTTGCTGCTAGCTTACCTCCAGTTTGCAGCTGTTTGTTGATACTGTCGTCGTCGTGTCCAGTGTCCACTCCTCCTTCAACTCCTCCCACCAGAGTTTCGCCAATGGCCCCCAATATCTTCTCCTCCAATGCGTCGAGTTGAATAGAGGATTTCCCTCCTCCAGTCCTCTTCAGCTCTCTCGACCTCTCAGCTGCCTTCTTTTTAACGATGGACTTAATGTCCGCCCACTTTTTTTTTACTGCGGGTCCATCTCTGGCGAACCCCACCGCAGAGACCGTCTGGGCAACTTTTGCCCACCCCCTCTTCTTATTTTCAGCTGTCACTGTAATGTTGTCGAATCTTCCCAACAATAACTTTTTTTTTGTAATTATTTCTTCCACCAACACCTCCAACTCCTGCCTCGAAAAATTTTTACTTCTCTTAGCGTCCTCCATTTTTTTTAATTTCACCGTTATTCGTCGTTAGTCACGCGAGTGAAGTCTCAAGTTAAAAATCTAAGAACGTCTTAAGTGAGAAAACTAAGAAGTTCCTAAGATATACGACAATTCTTAAGAAAAAAATAGTGAATAGCGTTTAAGAACATTCTTAGGAAAATCTTAGTTTTTTTCATAAGAATTTACTTAAGTTTTATCTTAAGAACGCTTTGTGAATCCGGCCCCTGTAGAATACCTCTCCTGGGGCAAAGGAGAGAATCTGGTGTGTGCTGCTGATCCCAGTCACTGGGCGCACTGATGGAGGAAGCATTTCGTCCATGACCGCAATCTCTTCCTCTTCAATCCAAATGACTGTGATGTTTTCAACAGTCTCTTGCAAATACTCACACATTTCCTTTGGGCTTTGCAGGTCCCTCCCCCCAAGGACATGCATGTCAGCTTTTCTTTTAAGACTTCCTCCGATGCCATCAGGTGCCCCTTTCCCATGGCCGCGCTCGGAGAAGTTCCAGGTGACCCGCTTGAACCCCCATGTGTAGGGAATGCTGCTCATAAGGTAGCAGTTTGCCCTGTTCCGATACTGATTTGCTGGCCCATCACTCAGAAAATGTATAGTATCAATTGCATGGATGTTTCTTTTTCGGAAATCTTCGACAACTGGCTTTATGTGCGCCCACACTGCACGTTCATCGTGACGTAGAGACTTGGAGATTGTGGCATAGCACTGTGAGTCACTAATGGAGTAGGCAACTCCTGTGTGTAATGTTGCCTGTTGTCTATTGCCACCAAAATGGTAGGACTGAATCTCAGTATTCAGTTTACATGCATAATTTTCTGAGTAGTCTACATGCAAGACCATTTCATTTACCTTAAGGTTCTCCTTAATTTGTCTAAATTGCTGCACCTGGTGAAGCCAGTTAAACTGGTGGGATGCGATTGCCTCCAGCCCCTTATTGAACAGTTCAATCAACTCCAAGAGAGTCCCCCTTTGTGTTTTTTTAATCCAGTTTTTGTATATTTTCCCACCAACCTCAGCATCCACTTTTTCCCACTGCTCCCATGTTGCGGAATCACTTTGACTGTGGTCAATAAGTTGTACCTCATCAAAGCAGCAGTTTGGACAAAGGCGTTGCATGCACTTCACGTCGGCTGTGCTGCATGTGATACCTGCAAGCAGTTCAGAGAGGCTTTTTGTAGGAAGTAGGCCTCTAATTGCAAGGCTGTCAATCAGGAGAGACATGTTTTCATGTTGGTAACATGCACATGTGTTGCGATCTTTTGATTTAGCCTCAGTGATATAAAAAGGTCTGTACCTTGTAAACTGCCGGTATGACATACGGTGCTTGCGGTCACATGTCCGCATGTAGGACTTATGGAGATCTGTCAGAGGGTTGGTTAGTACTCTTCTCTGTTTCTTCACTTTTCGACCAACTACATCATTCTTGCCTGGAAGAACGATACTGTTTTCTTCAAGCAGCAAAAATGACTCCACTTTCTGTGCTTTCTCTGACTTCTTGCTCTTTGGAGTCTTACTGACAGCTGTTGGCTTTGTTGTCTTTTGTCTTAGGCACTGTTTCCTGTATTTTGTTGCCTTCCGTTGTTCAGTATTTATTCTTCTCATTAATGCCTTATTTTTCCTTCTTTGTTGCCTTAGCTGAGCCTTCAGCCTATTGGTTTCTTGGCTTGGTGATTCTGACATTGAGGATGGTCGCGATGGTGGTGATGCAACAGTATGTTCTGGTGTGCTGCAGTGGACTGGCACTGGGTCAGGCTGAACCACCTCCTGATCAAATGAGGTTTCAGGGGTTAAGTTCAATATTTCTCTTAGATTTAGTTTCTTTCTCCTGTAATTTAACTGTGCTTTCCTCCATTGTGCCCTCAGTTTCTCTCTCCTTGATGGTGGAAGGCGATTTACTGAGAATGTTTGTACCTCCCCTTTCAGTTTTTTCTCTTGATATCTGTAAATAGATAAATTCAATCATGTACATAAGCATTTCAGAAACATACACCGCAAAATTAATTAGATTAATAATTCATTACATTTACTTTTGCATGTCTGAGTGATTGAGTGAGTCTGCATGCATGTCTGAGTGAGTGAGTGAATCTGCATAGAGTGAGTGAGTGCATGTGTGTGTTATTCAAGTACTGTATAATGTGCTTTTAAACTTGTTCTCAATACAACTGCTCATTGACATAGGATACTTGATGCAGCACCCTGCATCACTATCAATAAGTTAAATGTTTCCATTTACTTTGCTCGTCTATTCCTCAGACCCTCCTCTCTCCTCACAGTATCTGCATTCAATCTCTCCCTGTATTTCCTTGTTCTTTCTTTACTCACCATCTCTCGCCATCTACTGAAATCTGCCTCAAACTGAAAAATAAATAAAGGGAAATGTTTAAGTGACAAAATGCTGCAGTTTAACATGAATTCACCTTGAAAATGGGATTCTAGGGAAGTAGGGATTCATCGAATTGAGTTGGTGTATAGATATTAAATATGTGAATAATATAGTATCACAATGTGTTAAAATGATGAAATATTCAATAAACTTAAGTATTAGCTATAAAATATGAATCTAAGAGCATTATTTATATATTTAAATGCAGTTCATATAATTTAGTGTGACAAAATAATCATATGGTGTGACAAGAAAACCCAGTCACACCGTATGATGTTGTGTCACACCATATGAGGTTTCGTGTACTTAGCATGACATAAGCAATGTGCTTTTATGCTAACATCCTAAAACTATTCTAACTACAATATGACAACAGAGATTTAAAGGTCATATTGACTGAAAAGTAATTTAATTTGGGCATTTTTGTGTAAAATGCGTCACACCAAAAGACCACCAAAAGGGAATGGACGCAGGAGTGTCAGATATACTTGATTTTTTTTTAAAACATGAAGAGAGAAAACTCACCTTGTAACTTCCAGTGTCCATCTGAGGTGTTGTTCTTCTTCCTGAAAGAAGGAGGACCCCCACTCCCCAAAGGTCTCCAAATAATTGCCTGTTTAAAAAAAAGAATATGGCGTCACACCATATGATATCCATTTTTGGGACAAAATGTTTTAGTTAACTGTGGCTTTAAAATATTATGATTGAATTTTTAGTTAAGCAGACTCACAAGTAGACATCTGGGTTATCGATATATGATTGAATAAACAGAAAATTTATTCATTTTCTTGATTTTATTCAAAATCAAAATTTATGAAATGTGATCGGGACAGTCACACCATATGAGCTTTTTGTGGTTAGGCTGATAATTGTGGAAAAATGAAAGATTAATTCCATTAATGCTCTGTATGTACATATAAAACAGCACTTTCTGAACAATATCAACATAGTTTTTGACATTTTTATCTATAATTTATTTATCTTTGACACATTGGACAAAAAAAGGCCTGTGATGTCAACCACCCGCAAACAGACGTATGTGAGGATTTGCGTACGGTCACTGCTGGATTAAATCAATGACTATGCCTAATAGAAAAAGGTGAGAAAGTCGTGAAAAGTTTGCCCAGCCCAACGTTTACCAAGGAGGAGGCTGCAAGCCAGGTTTTGGATAACGCAGGGCAGGTGCCTGGTACCTCCACGGTGCTGCGTACCAACGCGTCGGAGGAGGAAGGCTTAGGTGACCGGGGTGCCGAAACAGCTTCACCGAAATGGAGCCGTGCAGTCAAGAACGGGCATCGTCAACGTTTACTTCTCGCCTGATGTAAACTCGGAAGCATTGGCCAGCTACCTGAAAGACAAACTACATCGTGATGTGGCCTGTCAATAGATAGACAGTGCCCAGAGACGATATAATTCATTTAAAATCACTGCTGAATGCAATAATGTGGGCGAAATGTATGAGCCACAACTTTGGCCAGAGGGTGTCTTTGTGCGGCGCTTTTATGAAGTGTGCAAACCAGTGGATGTAAACACTCACACTGCAACAAAGAATGTTTGTGTGTCTGACTCTGGGACAACTATTGCTGTGAAGACTGGGTTATCATCGTCATGAAAGTTGTGTTATATAACACGCGTGGCTTACGCCTTGGACAGGGGGCCGGGGACAAAGCACGACGCATTGTTGTTAACAAACTGTTTGTGAGCACTGACATTCTTTGTATACAAGAGACTCTGCTACCCAAACAAGATCTAGATAAACTTAATTCTGTGAATGATGACTTCTATGGGGCAGAGGAGTCCACGATAGTATGGGAATAATACGTGGTAGAATACCCGGAGGGGTGGCCATATTCTGGCCACCCCTAGTGTGATCAGACTAGAGGTAGACTGGGCCATAGCAATAAAGGTTGCACACGAAAAGAGCACCTTTATTATTTTAAATGTTTACACTCCTTATCAAAGCTACCAAAATGAAAATGAATACCTCAATAGGCTGGGCTTTATCAGCTCTTTTATTAAAGAAAGTGAATGTACATGCATATTTGTGTTGGGTGACTTAAATGCTGATATCTCAGATGATGGGTCCTTATTTGGGAGACACCTTAATCAATTCTGTGTAAACAACATGTTAGTCCTATCAAAGTAATGCTACCAGCTAATAGCTTTACCTATATTAGTGAGGCATGGCATACAACATCTTGGCTGGATCACTGTATATATTCAGCTGATGCTCATGAGTGCTTAATGGAGACTGAGATCCTGTATAGTCTGGCCACAACAGATCACATTCCTCTCTCCATGATATTAGACCTTGATAGTTTGCCTGAGCTGTCCAGCTATGAGACTCATGAACAAAGGAAAGTTGATTGGGCAAGGCTCACAGAATCTGGAAGTATAGCTTCCTGACTGATTGTAGTCTCAGTAATATTGTTATACCAATTGAAGCTTTCTTGTGTAACAACATTAATTGCAAGAACAATGAGCACTATTCTGATTATATTTATTATGTATGCAAAAAATGTAAACTGCTTAAATAATGACAGTAAGCAATTCATACAAGAACAAAGGAAACAAAACATTAGGCCAGGGTGGAATGAACATGTATATGAGCTTCATACAGAGGCTAAAGAAGCCTTGCACAGTTGGGTATTAGCTGGTAAAATAAGGCATGGCCCAGAGTTTGAACGTAAGAAAAAGGCAAATGCCAAGTTTAAATATGCAGTACGTTTTATCAAAAGAAATTAGCAGATGATGAGGGCAAATTCCATGGCTAAAAAATTGCAGGAGAGTGATGTCTATGAGTTCTGGAAAGAAGTTAAAGTTTCCAACAACAGTAAGATGGCTTTGCCATCTAGTATTGATGGGATCTCTGGGGATGAAAATATTGCTGAGCTGTGGGGAATACATTTTAGGGAAATTTTTAACTGCATCGTAAGTGCCGAATTTGAGGTTGGTGATGTGGTTGCGGTAAGCATCGACTCATTTCCGGTCTACCTCTTGCTCTGTGTGTACACTGTTTGGTGTTGTAGCTGTCGGTGAACGCTAAATATACATTTGTTTTACTCGTTACAGCGGTTATTTACTTAAACATTTAAACTTAAAATAGCGACAAGTCGCTATTTTAAGTCTTCACACGTTAGTTACATTAAGCATTAGCAGTTAGCGATGTCTTCTCCCTCTTCCTCTGCTCCTCTGTCCTGCTCAGTGTGCCAAATGTTTAGTTACTCCTCCACCTCTTTTAGTGATAATGGTACCTGTATTAAATGTAGTTTATTTAGTGCGCTGGAGGTGAGGATTAGTGACTTAGAGGCCCGGTACCGCACCACACCGTCTCCGGTAGTCTGTGCGGGCCGGCCGGCGGTAGCTCTAGTTAGCCGTCCCCCGGTAGACCCCGAGCAGCCGGGAAGCCACGGAGAGTGGGTGACTGTCCGGGGGAAGCGTAGCGGCAACCCACTGAAGCCCACGGCTCACCACCAGCCCATTCACGTTTCTAATACGTTTTCCCCACTCAGCGACGCACCCGCTGAGGAGCAGACTCTGGTTATTGGCTCTTCTATAGTCAGAAACGTGAAGTTAGCGAAGCCAGCGGCCATAGTCAAATGTATCCCTGGGGCCAGAGCGGGCGACGTTGAATCCTATTTAAAACTGCTGGCGAAAGACAAAAGTAAATATCATAAGATTGTTATTCACGTCGGCGGTAATGACTCCCGATTACGCCAATCGGAGGTCACTAAAATTAATGTGGAATCGGTGTGTAGATACGCCAAAACAATGTCGGACACTGTAGTTTTCTCTGGACCCCTGCCCAATGTGACCAGTGACGTCATGTATAGCCGCATGGCGTCCTTCCACCGCTGGCTGTCCAGGTGGTGTCCAGCAAACCATGTGGGCTTCATTGATAATTGGCAGCCTTTTTGGGGAAAACCTGGTTTGATTGGGAGAGACGCCATCCATCCCACGTTGGATGGAGCGGCTCTCTTATCCAGGAATATGATGCAGTTTATTTCTAAAACCTGACAGTCCAGAGTTGGGACCAGGAAGCAGAGTTGCTGTTTAACACACTTCTCTGCGCTTCCTCTAGTACAGTCCCCCACCCACCACCCCATAGAGACTGTGTCTGTCCCCCGACCGCCTACATTATGTAAAGAAATAAAAACAAGAGGAGCTAACCATGA
This sequence comes from Merluccius polli, assembly GCA_030340625.1. Taxonomy (NCBI): domain Eukaryota; kingdom Metazoa; phylum Chordata; class Actinopteri; order Gadiformes; family Merlucciidae; genus Merluccius; species Merluccius polli. Next base: position 200,117 of record JAOPHQ010001420.1, on the reverse strand, counting down.
AAACCTAATAAAAATTAAAACCAACTCCTCAGTAGCACAAAATAAAAGAATTAAATGTGGACTGTTAAATATCAGGTCTCTGTCATCCAAAGCTGTTCTAGTGAATGAATTAATATCAGATTATGATATTGATTTGCTTTGTCTTACTGAGACCTGGTTGTCCCATGAGGATTATGTTAGCCTAAATGAATCCACCCCCCCCAGTCATATTAATACTCACATCCCCCGAGGCGCAGGCCGAGGAGGTGGAGTAGCAGCTATATATGACTCGGGGGTTTTAATGGACCCTAAACCAAAACTAAATTATAATTCATTTGAAAGCATTACTCTTAGTCTTTCTCACCCAAACTGGAAAACACTGGAGCCAGTCCTATTTGTTATAGTGTACCGCGCTCCTGGACCGTACTCTGATTTTATATCTGAATTCTCAGAGTTTCTATCAAGTTTAGTTCTTAAATCAGATAAAGTAATTATTGTAGGTGATTTTAATGTCCATGTGGATGTTACAAATGACAGCCTTAGTAACGCATTTACCTCATTAATAGACTCAATCGGCTTCTGTCAGAGTGTGAATAAACCAACCCATTGTTTTAATCACACTCTTGACCTTGTTCTATCATATGGCATGGATATTGAACATTTAATAGTTTTTCCACATAATCCTCTCCTATCTGATCATTATTTAATAACTTTTGAATTTCTATTATTTGACTATAAGCCATTAAGCAAAACTTCCTACAGCAGATGTCTATCTGACAGTGCTGTAGCTAAATTTAAGGAGGAAATTGCATCAGTGTTTAATTCAATGCCATATCTGAATATAACGGAGTCCTATATTAACTTTAGTCACTCCCAAATTGATAATCTTGTTAATAGTGCTGCAGGCTCTCTACAATCAACATTAGATTCTATCGCTCCTAGAAAACAGAAAATAATAAAACATAGGAAACTAGCACCGTGGTACAACCAACAAACCCGTCAATTAAAACAAGAAACAAGGAAATCAGAAAGGAAATGGCGCGCTTCCAATTTATTAGAAAATCGCTTAATATGGCAAAATAATCTTAAAAATTATAGAAAGGCCCTCCGTAATGCCAGAGGAGCCTTTTACTCGGCACTAATAGAAGAAAATAAAAACAACCCCAGGTTCCTCTTCAGCACTGTAGCCAGGCTGACAGAGAGTCACAGCTCTATTGAGCCATGTATCCCCATCAACTTAAGTAGCAATGACTTCATGAACTTCTTTTATAATAAAATTATTACTATTAGAGAGAAAATTAGTCACCAAATGCCCTCAATAGGTATCGCAGGCTCTCCAACATCAGACACTTTGACTGGTGCAAACTTAGATGTGTATTTGGAGTGTTTCTCTGCTGTCAGTCTTCATCAGTTAACTTCTATAATTTCTTTATCGAAGTCATCAACCTGTCTGTTAGACCCCATCCCAACTAGGCTGCTTAAAGAAATTGTACCCTTAATTGGCACTTCTTTACTGGAAATGATTAATCTTTCTTTATTATCAGGATATGTACCACAGTCCTTTAAAGTAGCTGTAATTAAACCCCTTCTTAAAAAGCCCACTCTTGACCCTGGGGTTTTAGCCAACTATAGACCGATTTCTAATCTCCCCTTTCTGTCTAAAATTCTGGAGAAAGTAGTCGCCAAACAATTGTGTGACTTTCTACACAACAATAGTTTATTCGAGGATTTCCAGTCAGGATTTAGAGTTCATCATAGCACAGAGACAGCTCTGGTTAAAGTTAATAATGACCTTTTGATTGCTTCTGACAATGGACTTGTCTCTGTACTTGTATTATTAGATCTTAGTGCTGCCTTTGACACCATTGATCATAGTATTCTTTTACAGAGACTCGAGCATGAAATTGGCATCAAAGGAACCGCACTAAGCTGGTTTATGTCATATCTATCAGATCGTTCACAGTTTGTACACGTGAATGATGAATCTTCAATAAATACTACAGTTAGTCATGGAGTTCCACAAGGTTCTGTACTTGGACCAATACTATTTACTTTATATATGCTCCCTTTAGGCGATATTATTAGAAATCACTCCATTAACTTTCATTGTTATGCAGATGATACGCAGTTATATCTATCGATCAAACCCGATGAAATTAATCAATTATCTAAATTACAAACATGTCTTAAAGACATAAAATCCTGGATGAGCTGCAATTTTCTGATGTTAAACTCAGAGAAAACCGAAATTCTTGTACTTGGCCCCAAAAACCTTAGAGACTTAATGTCTACAGATATAGCTACTCTAGATGGCATTACATTGGCCTCTAGCACCACTGTCAGGAATCTTGGAGTTATCTTTGATCAGGATCTGTCATTTAATTCCCACATAAAGCAGACCTCTAGGACTGCCTTTTTTCATTTACGTAATATTACAAAAATCAGACGCATCCTATCAAAGACAGACGCAGAAAAACTAATCCATGCATTTGTTACCTCAAGGCTGGATTACTGCAACTCCTTATTATCAGGTTGTCCAAATAAATCCATTAAGATGCTCCAATTAATTCAAAACGCTGCAGCGCGAGTACTGACAGGAACTAGGAAAAGAGATCACATCTCTCCTGTACTAGCTTCTCTGCATTGGCTCCCTGTAAAATTTAGAATAGAATTTAAAATCCTCCTCCTCACCTATAAAGCTCTTCATGGGCAGGCCCCTTCATATCTCAAAGAGCTCATAGTACCCTACTACCCCACTAGAACACTGCGTTCTCTGAATGCAGGGCTACTGGTGGTTCCAATAGTTTCTAAAAGTAGAACCGGAGCCAGAGCCTTCAGTTACCAAGCTCCTCTTCAGTGGAACCAGCTTCCAGTTGTGGTTCGGGAGGCAGACACCCTCTCCACATTTAAGAGTAGGCTTAAGACGTTCCTCTTTGATAAAGCTTATAGTTAGGGCTGGATCAGGTGAGTCCTGAACCATCCCTTAGTTATGCTGCTATAGGCCTAGACTATCGGGGGATTTCCCTTGGTGCACTGAGTCTCTCGCTCTCTCGCTCTCTCTCTCTCTCTGTGTGTGCACACATTCATGTCCCATTAATGCATGTTACTAACACTTCTTCCCCGGAGTTCTTGTGTTTTCTCGTCTCGCAGGTTCTCATGGATCCTGGCGGAGCCTCCATGGTCCTGCTTGACTGCCATTGCTAATATCAGTTACCAGTTATATACAGTTACTGTTGTTGCTGCTCGCTGTCCCCCATCATTGGTGCTAGTGCATTGATGTAGTTGCTTGCTCTCGCTCTCTCTCTCTCTCGCTCTCTCTCTCTCTCGCTCTCGCTCTCGCTCTCTCTCTCTCTCTCTCACCCCAACTGGTCAAGGCAGATGACCACCCACCTAGAGCCGAAGGGTCTGTCCAAGGTTTCTGCCTTTTAACAGGCAGTTTTTCCTTGCCCCCGTGCCAAGTGCTTGCTCATGGTGGTACTGTTGGGTCTCTGTAAATGTTATTAGGAGTTTGGTCTAGACCTGCTCCATTTGAAAAGTGCCCTGAGATAACTTCTGTTATGAATTGGCGCTATACAAATAAAACTGAATTGAATTGAATTGATGTGGTTAATAATGATGGTGTGGTTATTAGGCCAAATGAAGTGTACTGTGCAATTGAGAAATTGGCAGCAAACAAAGCATGTGGTCCTGATAAAATAACATCTGAACACCTGAAATATGCAAGCCACAGACTCTGTGTTACTCGCTATGTGTTTCTCTGGATTGTTGTCTCATGGCATACTACCTGACTCCATGCTATCTGTACTGCTAGCACCAGTCATCAAAGACAAAACCTGCAAAGCATCTAACATAGATGACTACATACCAATTGCTTTAGCTAGCATACTATCCAAAGTGTTATAGCGGATCTTGCTTAATAGGCTTCAAGAGTATGCTATAACTACTGACAACCAATTTGGATTCAAAAATAAACATGGCACTGACTTGTGTATCTATGCAATAAAGGAACTTGTCTCTAAATATAAAAGGCACAATTCAACAATGTTCATGTGTTTTTTAGATGCGTCCAAAGCCTTTGACCGCATTAATCATGGCAAGCTGCAAGAGCGAGGGGTGCCTCCATACTTAATAAGGATTCTGTCATGGTTTGAGTTTTGCGTTTCTGTGTTGTTGCTTGTTTTGTCCCTTCTCGTTTCCCCTGGCGTGTAGGTGCAAGGTAGTGGGCGTGGTAAGGTTGCCGGCACATTCAACGAGGCACACCTGGCTCTCATCATCAATCACTCCTCCTATATAACCCCGGTTCAATCTTCACTCCAGTGCCGAATTATTACAGATGTCACGTTAGTACTCATCGTGTGTTTTTTCTCGTTCACCTTTTTGGTCACTACCGGCTCTAGTGTGTTTTTGTGATCTGACAGTTTCGTGTTTTTCTCCCGGGGGCTCTACGTGCCTTAGGTCTCCAGTGTGCCGCGTGCTTATGCCGTCCGCCGAACGCCGTTTCCAGCCAACCGCGTGTTCCCCTTTCCTGGCATCCTGTGTCGGCAGCCTTCCCGTCTGCTACCCTCCCTGCACGCCAGCGTCCTTAGTTATATCCCCTCCGTTTTTGATTCCTTGTTTGATAAACCCTTTTTTCACCATCACCTCTCGTTGTCTCTGTCTCTGCTCCGGGGCCCTACTATTGCTAAACCTAACAGAATAATTCGGCCACATGGACCCCGCAGAGACGGAACAGCTGAGACACGCTATCTCCAATCAGGGAATACGCGTCGGCCAGCATGAACAAGTGTTGGTTAGCGCCATGGACAGCATTAATGCGCTAACCGCTAAGGTTGAGCAACTTAGCAGCAGCGTTAACCAAATGCTCACGGCTCTTTCCGGTGTTAGTTCCTCCGGCGGGGTTTCTAACGCTACCGCCGCAACCGCCTCACCCGCCGTTTCGCCATCCCCTCCAGTACCTAGTCCTGTGCATATCAGGGAGCCTCATATCCCCACTCCGGCTCATTTTTCGGGCGAATTAGGAAAGTGTGGTGTTTTTCTGCACCAGTGCTCCCTGGTCTTTTGCCAACAACCGCTCACCTACCAGACTGACAGTTCTAAAATCGCTTTTATCATGGGATTACTCACCGGTAGGGCAGCCGAGTGGTCCGTCGCCATTACCGCAGCTAACGCACCGTATGTATCGATCTACCAGCTCTTTCTCTCTGAGATTCGAAAAGTTTTTGATCATCCGGTGCAGGGTAAGGAGGCCGGTAAACGGTTGCTCGCGCTCCGCCAGGGCTCGGCTTCCGTTGCCTCTTACGCCGTGGATTTCCGCATCTTAGCGGCGCAGTGTGGCTGGGGTGAGGTAGCTCTTCAGGGGGTTTTTCTCGATGGATTAACTGAAAGACTAAAAGACGAACTAGCGGTACGCGATGAGACTTCCTCCTTGGAGGACCTAATTGCGTTAGCCGTCCGATTGGATAACCGGCTCTGCGAGAGACGGAGGGAGAGAGAGGATTCCCTTCTTTTCCGGTCTCGCTCCATGAACCTTCGCTCCGGAGCTGCCGCGGAGGACTTCACATCGGTCGACCCAACAGCCAGCTCCAGCCCTGCTACGTCAGACAACCTGGGTGAGCCCATGCAGCTCGGACGCATGCGTCTCACGCCGTCCGAGCGGCAACGCCGGCTTCGTCTTGGCCTCTGCATCTACTGTGGTCAGGCCGGACACCGTCTCGCCACCTGCCCGTCCACGCCAAGAGACCAGGCTCATCAGCGGCTGGGAGGGCGCTGATGAGCCACACCACCACCTCCAAGGATTCAGCTACCAGGCTCACGCAACGAGGTACGCTAACCTGGCAGCAGGAGACTGCCACCGTTCAAGTTTTGATTGACTCTGGTGCAGACGATAACTTTATTGACTCGAATCTCTCCTCTCAGCTAGGTCTACCCCTAGAGACGCTACCTGAAGCCAAGGACGTTTTTGCGTTAGACGGCAGATTGCTGGCTCAGGTTACACACCGTACTCAGCCATTTTCACTGCGGCTCTCCGGTAACCATCACGAGATAATCACGCTATTTGTTATTCCGTCCCCGTCCACTCCTTTGGTCCTCGGTCTCCCCTGGTTAAAATTACATAACCCACTCATTAACTGGGCTAACTGCACGATCTCCAACTGGAGTATTTTTTGCCATTCACATTGCCTGCACTCCGCCACTCCCAGTAATCCAGTCTCCTCTCCCATTCCGGTTGAAACTATTGACCTCTCTACCGTCCCCTCCGACTACCATGATCTGCAAGCCGTGTTCAGTAAGGACCGGGCGTTAACCTTACCTCCTCACCGCCCGTACGACTGCGCTATCGAGATCATTCCGGGGTCCACGCTCCCCAGTAGTCGACTGTATAACCTGTCTAAGCCCGAGAGGGAAAGTATGACTAAATACATTAACGAATCACTGGCAGCAGGTCTCATCCGTCCCTCTTCATCCTCCACGGCCGCAGGTTTCTTTTTCGTGTCTAAGAAAGATAAGAGCCTGCGGCCGTGCGTAGACTACCGGGGCCTCAATAACATCACAATAAAGAATATATACCCCCTTCCTCTTCTCGATTCGGCGTTTGGGTTCGAGCACCAGTCGGCGATCTTTACGAAATTAGATCTCCGTAACGCCTATCATTTGGTGCGCATCCGCGAGGGCGACGAGTGGAAGACCGCTTTCAACACTCCACTTGGTCAGTTTAAATACAGAGTCATGCCGTTCGGACTCACTAACGCTCCCGCGGTTTTCCAAGCCCTCGTCAACGATGTTCTCCGCGACATGCTCAATCTGTTTGTGTTTGTTTACCTCGACGACATTTTGATATTTTCACGCAACCTGGCCGAACATATTCAGCATGTTCGGCTTGTTCTCCAGCGACTCCTGGAGAACCGATTATATGTCAAGGCAGAGAAGTGCGCGTTCCACGTTTCGTCCGTGGAGTTCTTGGGATTCGTCATAGAAAAGGGGCAACTTATGACGGATCCCAAGAAGATCCAAGCGGTGGTGGAGTGGCCAGCCCCATCCACTCGCAAGCAGCTCCAGCGGTTCCTCGGGTTCGCTAATTTCTACCGCAGATTCATAAGAGACTATAGCCTGGTAGCCGCCCCACTTACCCAGCTCACCTCGACCAAGGTTCCCTTCGTGTGGTCTTCTGCTGCCCAGGCAGCATTTAACAAGTTGAAGCTTCTTTTTTCATCTGCCCCTGTTCTCGCTCACTCGGATCCGTCGCTCCAGTTTGTGGTGGAGGTGGACGCCTCCGACACGGGAGTCGGAGGAGTACTGTCACAACGGTCCCCGGACACCCAAAAGCTCCATCCATGTGCGTTCTTCTCCCGCCGACTGTCTCCAGCTGAACGTAACTATGATGTTGGCAACAGAGAGCTATTGGCTGTGGTGTTAGCGTTGCAGGAATGGAGACACTGGCTGGAGGGCTCCTCCCAGCCATTTATCGTGTGGACCGATCATAAGAACTTGTCCTATTTACGCTCTGCCCATAGGTTAAACTCCCGTCAGGCTCGGTGGGCACTGTTCCTGGGCCGTTTCGAGTTCACCCTCACCTACCGTCCAGGGTCCCGCAACACCAAGCCCGACGCTCTCTCCCGTCAGTTCTCCCCTCCGGAGGAGGAGGGGGTCGTGGAAACCATCCTCCCGAGTGCCTGTGTGGTCGGAGCGGCCAGGTGGGAGGTGGAACAGGTGGTCCAGGAGGCTCTTCGGAATCAACCGCAGCCAGAGGGATGCCCTCCAGGGAGACTCTTCGTGGCGGCGGAGGCGCGATCTGCGGTCTTGCAGTGGGGCCACTCTTCAAGGATCTCATGCCATCCAGGTTTCCATCGCACCCTGGCCCTCATCCGACAGCGTTTCTGGTGGCCGTCTATCTCTCCTGATACCAAGGAGTTTGTCGCCGCCTGCTCCGTCTGCGCCCGCGGTAAGGCCTCCCATCGTCCTCCTGCCGGCCTACTACGCCCTCTTCCTGTCCCCCACCGCCCCTGGTCGCACATAGCCGTTGACTTTGTGACCGGTTTGCCTCCCTCTGAGGGGAACACGGTCGTCCTAACTATTGTGGACCGGTTTTCCAAATCGGTGCATTTCGTTCCACTGCCCAAGCTCCCCTCAGCTTTAGAGACTGCGAACCTCTTGGTTCACCATGTGTTCCGTCTTCACGGGATACCCCAGGACATTGTGTCAGACCGGGGGCCGCAGTTCGCATCACGAGTATGGAAAGCCTTTTGCCAGGCGTTGGGGGCAGCTGTTAGCCTTTCATCCGGGTTCCACCCCCAGACTAACGGCCAGACGGAGCGGGCAAACCAGGACCTGGAGTCAGCTCTCCGTTGCGTCACCGCCCGTCATCCAGCCTCCTGGTCCACCCACCTTCCCTGGATCGAGTACTCTCATAACTCCCTGGTCAGCTCCGCCACAGGGATGTCGCCATTCATGTCTGCCAACGGTTTCCAACCCCCATTATTTCCCACACAGGAGGCTGGTGTTGCGGTTCCCTCGGTGCGGGAGAATCTGCGGCGTGCCCACCGAGTCTGGAAAGAGGTTAGAGCAGCCCTTGCACGCACCACAGCCCGCAACCAGCGCCTTGCAGACCGGCACCGGGTCCCAGCTCCCAGCTATCAGCCAGGTCAAAGGGTTTGGTTGTCCTCACGTGACTTACCCCTACAGGTGGAGAGCAGAAAGCTCGCCCCCAGATTCATTGGACCGTTTGAGATCGACCACATAATAAATCCCAATGTGGTAAGATTGAAGTTACCTCCCAGTCTCCAGATTCACCCAGCCTTCCATGTCTCGTTGCTTAAACCTGTTACCTCCAGTCCATTCAGCCCTCCGGCCGACCCCCCCACCACCCACCCGGCTCATCGATAACCACCCGGCCTACACCGTCCGGCAACTACTGGACGTCCGCCGGCGGGGCCGGGGGTTCCAGTTTCTGGTGGACTGGGAGGGTTATGGTCCGGAGGAGCGTCAGTGGGTCTCTCGGGCCCTCATCCTGGACAATACCCTCATCACAGACTTTTACAGACGTTTTCCTGATAAACCGGGCAGAACGCCAGGAGGCGTTCGTTAAGGGGGGGGTACTGTCATGGTTTGAGTTTTGCGTTTCTGTGTTGTTGCTTGTTTTGTCCCTTCTCGTTTCCCCTGGCGTGTAGGTGCAAGGTAGTGGGCGTGGTAAGGTTGCCGGCACATTCAACGAGGCACACCTGGCTCTCATCATCAATCACTCCTCCTATATAACCCCGGTTCAATCTTCACTCCAGTGCCGAATTATTACAGATGTCACGTTAGTACTCATCGTGTGTTTTTTCTCGTTCACCTTTTTGGTCACTACCGGCTCTAGTGTGTTTTTGTGATCTGACAGTTTCGTGTTTTTCTCCCGGGGGCTCTACGTGCCTTAGGTCTCCAGTGTGCCGCGTGCTTATGCCGTCCGCCGAACGCCGTTTCCAGCCAACCGCGTGTTCCCCTTTCCTGGCATCCTGTGTCGGCAGCCTTCCCGTCTGCTACCCTCCCTGCACGCCAGCGTCCTTAGTTATATCCCCTCCGTTTTTGATTCCTTGTTTGATAAACCCTTTTTTCACCATCACCTCTCGTTGTCTCTGTCTCTGCTCCGGGGCCCTACTATTGCTAAACCTAACAGATTCTGCATTATTGGTACTCACACCAAACCATGCAAGTTAGATGGGGCAAAACAATATCAACCCCGTTTCCTGTTACTAATGGGGTCAGGCAAGGTGGAATATTGTCTCCTATCCTTTTTAACCTGTATATGGATGGTCTGTCTAGGGAATTAGAGGAGTGTACGACTGGATGTATGGTGGGGAATCAGCTTATTAATCATTTAATGTATGCTGATGACTTAATCCTTATGTCTCCTTATAGTGCTGGTTTACAGCAACTGCTCAGAGTCTGTACAAAATATGGTGTGCAGTATGACATCAAATTTAATCCCAAAAAGAGTGTTATCATGATAACCAGAACTAAGGAGGATCAGCAGCTCAAATTCCCTTCATTTTATCTGTCTGAGCAAGTGCTTGAAACTGTTAATAAAGTAAAATAATTAGGGCATATTATCAGGGATGACCTAAGTGATGATGATGATGATGATGATGATGATGATATTCTGCGCCAGTGCTATAAATTGGGCAAACATACTTGCACGTAAATTTCCTATGTGCTCTGATAACAATAAAAGCAACTCTTTTTAGAGCCTACTGCACTCCACTTTACACAGCACATCTGTGGTGTAGCCATAGTAAAGGGAAGATGAACAAGCAAAAAGTGGCATATAATGACTCTCTTAAAATTCTGTTGAAATACCCAAGATGGGAAAGTGCGAGCAAGATGTTTGTAAACAGCAATGTTCCCACTTTTCAAGCATTACTTAGGAATTGTATGTATACATTTATGTGTAGGCTGACTGAGTCTAGGAATAGTATAATAATGTCTTTGAGTGACCCTACCCTAAGTGAGACAAGATATTCCTCCAGCCTTTGGAAATATTGGAACCAACATTTGTATGTATTTTAACCATTAGCATTACCATTATTACCATTATATATATATATATATATATATATATATATATATATATATATATATATATATATATATATATATATATATATATAATGGTAATAATGGTAATGCTAATATATATATATATATATATATATATATATATATATATATATATATATATATATATATATATATATTTATACCATGGTCGGCGTGAATACTCGATTCTGATTGGCTGGCAGGTGTAGGTTAAAAAGTGATAATGTACACCTAGGAAAGACGTTCGGGTCAAATTGCCTGATTACAGTTAGATTACTGCGCTGGCTCAAACGCTAGATGGTAACCATGGCAACGGAGAGGGAATACTCGATTCTGATTGGCTGCTGTAGCAGAGCTAGCTCTGCTATATGGACACCTACTAAGTACTTCCAGTCAAATTGTCTGTTCAGCCTTCAAAACGAGAGCTGGTAAATTGTGAAAAATGCATTAAACTGTAATCAGAAAACGCGGTTATATGCTATAGACCCTATAGTATCTGTGGTGTAAAGGCTGGGACACATTTCAAATTATAAATACGTACACTTTATGTTGAAATTATAGACCGTCGCGATTTCCATTGAAACGAATGGCGCGGTGATTAGTCGTCAAAACGACAGCTGGTAAATTGTGAAAAATGCATTAAACTGTAATCAGCAAACGCGGTTATATGCTATAGACCCTATAGTATCTGTGGTGTAAAGGCTGGGACACATTTCAAATTATAAATATGTACACTTTATTGAAAGTATAGACCGTCGCGATTCCCATTGAAACGAATGGCGCGGTGATTAGTCGTCAAAACGACAGCTGGTAAATTGTGAAAAATGCATTAAACTGTAATCAGCAAACGCGGTTATATGCTATAGACCCTATAGTATCTGTGGTGTAAAGGCTGGGACACATTTCAAATTATAAATATGTACACTTTATTGAAAGTATAGACCGTCGCGATTCCCATTGAAACGAATGGCGCGGTGATTAGTCGTCAAAACGACAGCTGGTAAATTGTGAAAAATGCATTAAACTGTAATCAGAAAACACGGTTATATGCTATAGACCCTATAGTATCTGTGGTGTAAAGGCTGGGATACATTTCAAATTATAAATATGTACACTTTATGTTGAAAGTATAGGCCGTCGCGATTCCCGATGTACAATGCATGACGTCAGCTCTCTGGCTCATCGCTGAGCGGACTAGAATCCCTCCCGTTGCCGAGTCGTATCTAAGGTCCGTCCTATTTACTGGAGGAGTGAACTACGTTTCCGTTGCATAAGAACCTTACGGGAGGGTAATGATTGTTCCAGGTATTAGTTAGACCCTCAGGCGTTACTAGGGACGCTAAATTATGGCTTGTGAACAACTTTATATTTTGATTGTAAAACGCATGCAAATATTAATTAATGGTCGTAATTTATTTTCTTTGGCAAGTGACCATGGTATAAGCGGGATAATGCCCTTCGAGGTGTCCATTATCAGAAGTTAATGGACTTCGCGGAAGCAACCGTCCTCCGCTTCGCGTCGGACGGTTCACGCCCCCGCGTCGTCCATTAACTTCTGATAATGGACACCTCGTCGGGCATTATCCCTTACATATACATATATATATATATATATATATATATATATATATATATATATATATATATATATATATATATATATATATATATATATATCACGATTACGTCCTCATAAATTAGTCATGAGATGCCTTCGCCATCTTAGGAAAAACAAAAAACCGTACGTATTACTTGGGCGCTCCCGGAGGCTCCTGGTTTCACTGCAGGATGCTACAGGGGCCGACTTCCGGCGGACGCGTCGTGCCGTTCGTTTCAGCGTCAGCCGCCATTTGATTTTTTTGTTCTGTTTTAGTTGAAATTTCGAGCTGTGAACTTCGGTGGAGATGTCGTTAAGGAGTTCGGGGACGACATGTGCAGTTTCCGGCTGCACGTACAACCAAGCCAAGCTGAGCGCGTGGCTGAACAAGGAGTGTTACGAGCACAAACCCGCCAAGAAGTCGGAGTGCACATGTCGGCGGTGGTTCGCCTTCTACAGCCTGCCGAAGGACGAAGACGAAAAGCAGATATGGCTGCAAAACCTCAATTTGAAGAACCCGCCGACGAGGCTGTACGTGTGCTCGTTTCATTTCGTGGACAACAAGCCGACCTACAAAAACCCGTACCCCACGAAGTGGCTGGGAAACGACCACCCTCCGGAAAAGAAACCCCGAATACAGCAACGCAGGATAACCGGTTAGTGTGTAGTAGAGCCACTTATAACGTTATTAGCCCATAATAAGCCGTAGCCTTTTCATTGGGTCACTGTTACTACTAATGTTATTGTTTTTTTCCCACTGTGTTCACTACTGGAGTGATGGGCTACGGTCTTCTTGCGTTTCACACAGATTCACGCTTTATCTGTGGCGGCCATCTGTGGCGAGTTAAAGGGACACTGTGTAATTTTTTCCCCCATCTAGTGGTCAAGTTGTATTTTGCATTCAAACGAATTTATGCTCTCTAGCGCCTCGCGTTTTCAAATGTTCGTTGGAACCACGGCAAGCGGTATTAGTCAAGATTCAAGAAGCTATGATAACATGTCTTCAAACACCACTTCATCAACTTTTGTTTCGGATGATGAGGTACGTTCAAAAAAATAAGTGCTGGTGTCGTGCCAAAAAGTGATTGTCTGCCAGAAATTGATTGAAGGCCAAATACAGTTACGCCTGTTACCCACTGCATGCGTCCGTCAACGGACGACGGAAGGCGTGTCTGACGGATGGGGGCGTCGATCTGATTGGCTGACGGATCCGTCCCGGCCTGAAAAGTTAAAATTTTCTCAACTTCTCAACGCAACGGACGGAGCCGACTTGACGGAAGGAGCCACAATGCATTGCGGCTCCGCCCCATTCAAAGTCAATGGGATGCGTTGACGGACGCATGCAGTGGGCAAGCAGCGTTAGTCAAAGGTGATTTCTACGTAAATATGACTTGATCTCATTCATAAGCATCATAATATAAACACTGGAGCTCACAGGACACCTTGGAATTATTTTAAAGGACCATTACAACACAAAATAGGCATTTTCACCTGCCAAAAATTGAGAACAAACGTTAAACTTTCGAAGACACATGCCTTTGCTAAAATTACATTATAATACCGTTGTGTGTATCTGCATATTATGGCCATTTAATCCAGAGAAAAGCAGACGTTTTTGCGCTACCACTCAACGGGCCGCTGTGCGCGATCCCGCGGCCAGAAATCAGATTCTGGCAGACAATCACTTTTTGGCACGACACCGGTACGCTAAAGGGTAAAATGTAGAAGTGCCGGTGTGTAGCTGCGTACCGGTGCGTACCGGCCCACTTCGAGCACTGGGTACGTTATTTCAAACAAACTTCAAACTGCATTGAATCATTAGTGTGAGCATGTATGAGTAATTACTCCTCGAGCAAGATAGTGAATTATGTTCTCATGTTTATATCGTTTCATGTTTATATTGTTTATATCGACAAGCGTGTCTCGCTAAGCTCCTTCTCTGTTCTACAGTCACGCTGACAGTCACGCGTTTTCACAAGTGAAAATGCGTTTAGCTTTACCTGTACCACATAGTGCTTTTTTTGTCCCTCGGCAGTTCATCATTTTTTATAGACCGGAAGGACATGGAAGCCTCCATAGAGCTCGCCCGTCCTATGTAAATTCTGATAAGTGATTCTTCGCTCAGGAGGATAGGTGAGCTTGTTGACAGAGATAATTGTACACCAATGGGGACTTATTTATGAATGAAGACGTTGATTTGAGGTAATAAATTACTAAAAAACTACACAGTGTCCCTTTAACGCCCCTGGGCGAGTTAACGCCCCTGGGCGAGTTAATGCCCAGGGGCATAACGAGTTAACGCCGGGCCCTGATGCAAGGTGGTCAAAGCGGGGCCCGCCCATCACATGACATGGCCATATTACTATAACCCAGAATTCGACACCGTTTTACGTTATTGAATTGTTATTTATTTGGTGAATGAATGACATCAAGTGTGTGACACCCTGGAGCAGAGACTTGGCACATTGAGTGCTTTAAATACTTATCGCTTACCATTCAAGTTTAGTTTGTAATATATTTATAGTGCTCGAGATCTTACGCCCAGCGACGAATACACACTGATGAATATACACTCATATATGCGATGAATACACACTGTACAATTAGGTTGACAAGCCACGACACCAGTACTTGCACACTCGCAAACACACCTTCCGACAGGTGTTTTATGCGTCTTTTGACAGTTTCGACCGAGTCAATTGATTGGACGAGAGGCATTCCATGAGTGCTGATATTCAGTATAACACCACTGGAACTTTTAACTATACATGTATCCCTCCGCTTCACAGCTGTTCTAGTAATAACCGACACAAAGTAGCCGACCTGCGGTAACAAGAACTGTTTGTGTTGCTTGGCAAAGTGGGACTATTTGTGTTGGCGGAGCCAAATAAACGATTAAATAAACTAAACTAAAACTAATTTAGTCATAATCTGTCGTTGCTTATTACTGTCAACTAATAAATGGCGCTTGTAGAGAAAAGCAACATCACACTTGATCAGTATGGCTGTGATTATCTTCAGCACTTAAATATAGTTTAACTCCACCATTCAAAACAATACGGCCACATCCTCCAATATGTTGATACTGAGGACAAGGAAGGCAGTGTAGCCTACCGTACAATAATAAACTGCAGACACAAGTAACTTTATAAGTGGAGGTGAAACACTGAACAATATGAGTGGGTTGTTAGATTTTTTACATTAGGCAAGATATGGCACCGCAAACAAAATTGAAATTCACCTAGATTTGCTAGAAAACTAGCAAACTAGAGTTTTTAGGCAATAGGGCACAGCCATCGTTAAACAAGCTAGGTGATGACGTCACGGGAATGGTTCGTCTCTGTTGTTCGCCAGTTGGAGTTGCTGAAGTAGGCTTTGTAAAGTGGATAACGATAGTGAAGAGAGCAAAGGAGACAGCAAAAGAACAAGAGTGGTCCTTTTGTATTGCCCCATGGTGTTCAAATGATTATAGTCGCAGAAAAGAGAGCGGTAACTAATTCATGTTCATGTTCTTCCTCTGAGAAAACCTCAAGTGATGCGTCACTGCTCGAAAACGAAGAAGTCCACCTGTGGGACCGGTCGACCAGTATCCGGTGATCGGATGATGTGGAGTGTGGAAGATTTGTTTGTCGGACCACAAATCGGCTACAGCCAGTTTTAGATTTTGGGTTTTTCCTTTTAATTATTTAAGTGGTTCAAATTGTTAAAACAAATGTGTTATGTGCAGAAAGCAAAGACAATATCACATAGGATTGCTGCGTGGAATTCAGTGGCTTTCAGATCCACTCATCGGTCCGAGTCTGTCAACTCGGTTACGACTTCAATGTAGTCTAAAAGTTTCAGAAGACGCATCGCTTCTATAGTATGAGTAGGCCTACTTCCGATTACCACAAAGAACATGGATGGGTTGAACATTGGTGCAAAGTTTTGAAATTGCATGGCAGGATTCACCCAAAGAGAAATCACACAGGCGCTTGTGATTTCAGATGGATGGGTGACGGTTCGCCATAAAAGGGAAAAAAACATTGCTAACATTAATGCCAAAAGAAACTGGCTTGCGCTATGGGTGGACGATGTGACCACGGAGTGCCTAAACTAATTAAAACATTACCAGATGTATCCAATCCTTCCATAGACGATCAATGGGCTGCCGAAGAGCACCACAGTCTGCCAAATAAAAAATATAATGGCTGTGCCCAAGGAAAGTGTAGTAATCTACAAAGCAGTCAAAACTTTTATCTTAATAGACAGAATAACGATGTTGAAAGATGAACCGAAATCTGCACTGAAGGCTTTTCTCAGAGGAGAATGTTTTTGCTTTCCTTCCAACCGGATTCGGCAAGAGCGAAGAAGATGGCAAAGAGCCATGAGAGAGCTCTGATTGGCTGGAGTTTTTTTAACCGGACCAAAAAATACTACCACCAGACCAAAAATGCACTAAATGTATGTGTTTATACTTCTGTGTATTGTGAAACCAAAGTCATCTTTACATGATTACTGTAATTACTGACTGAATGAGACATTTTGTTTTGACTTGGTCTAGATGAGTCTGAGGAAGGCGGAGCAACAGGAATACAAAACACTGACGTCGCTCTACCCGTGACTTGTGGAGAGAAACAGGGCGCACTCGACATAGAGAGGCTTTCCCAGGGTAAAGCATGAATGTTCATAAAGTTGTTTCTATTCAGACTATTTGTCCTGTGTCAATATGTCTGCACCACCACACGATCCTTCCCTTAGGAATGTTTTTTTTTTTTAATAACATTTCTATCCCCTAAACAAAGCTTAATGTTGATGTTGTTTAAAGTGTTTACCCATATCGTTGTGTTTTTTGTTCACCCTTTCTCTGTGTGCTTGTAACGGGACGGATCTCATCAAGGCACAGCGTGCATCAAGGCTAACGGCTTTCTCTTCTCACCCCCTGACTTCGAGAGATGGGCGGGCAGGGGCCCCAGTAGGAACTGGAAGAGAACAATCTACTATGGTAACATGCCGCTGAATGAACTGTTCATTGTGAGTATGCTGCGTGCTTGCGTGTGTGTGTTACGATATATTGACGCAATATCAAACTGACAATATCAGGGAAAGTATGCAATATTCCATTTATACTGTGGAGCGATGGGTCCCGTGGCTGTGTGGCCTGGTTGTGTTCAATTTAGAGCCCACTCTCAACTGCTATATAATTGCCCAGTTGCCCTGTCACATGTAAGTGTGAGTGCACGGGTCCACTAAATGGACATACTGTATAGAGCACACCATGTGACGTGTGCGTGTTTGGACAGTGAGTGAGTAAGTAAAGAGAGAGGGAGAGAATGCAGAATAGTGAAGACACAGAAAGACAGAGCTTTACAATGGTGTGTATGTTTGCTTTAATACCTCTGTTTGACCTCTAATACTTCCATGTAACAGAAGGGGATATTAAAGACGTCGGGATATTATAAGAATCCAGTGAGTCAACCGCCCACTCATGATTTCACACTTTACATAATTTCTCTTCAGGATGGCAACCCAAGCGTCTTATCTTATACATCTGTTTATTTCTCCTTTCCTAGGGAGGAAAAATGCCATTCTTACAAGGTTTGTAAGATGTCACAGACACTTTGTTATTGAGGAACATTTTGTTTGACTTTAAAACATAGGATTTAACATTCACAATCTAGAAGTTTAATGTTCTAATTGTCTTGCCATATTTAAGGATTGTTTCTGTTCGACCTGAGGTTGTTGCTCTTTCTTCACAGGGTTAAAGACAGAGTCTCAGGGGGTGGGACATGAGGATGATGACAAAGATCAAGACTGGCATCCTCATCATGCAGTCCAAACTGTCACCGTAAAACAAGAGGAGGACGAGGTTTTGGGACATGACAACACAGGCTGTGATCAAGGTAAGGACGTTCTTGCTTGACTCTTTATGTCAAATGCAACCATGCTGATTGTGGGATTGGATACAGAGGTGTGTGTGTGTGTATCATTTGCAGTATGGCCTTATACACTTATGCTATTCAAACTGACAACAAATCAAAGTTTTCAGCACTGTAACTGCTGTAAATTCTCAATCAACCATAGTACACTATTAATTCCCTCCTTTTTTATAGGTAGTATTAAATGATTTGCCTTTGTATAATGCCATCTAGCTTGTAAAATGTGCTGCTATATTCATCTTTCATCTGTGAATGTATTTCAGGAAGAGTGAATATGGCATGTGAAAGGCCAACAGATGGGACGACAGTATTGAGCTCAAGTGGAGCCTTGTGTCAAAACCGTTACTTGCAGATACCCATCACAAGATTACCCCTGGTAAATGTAAGGGCTGCCTTTCTCCCCCGTATGCTCATTTGACTTCCAATTGTCTACATGTGAGAAAAAAACAACAACTTTGTTTTGTCTTAGGTGGCAGGAGGTACTTTTACAGTAAAGTGTGAAAATCCAGATCCAGTGGCAGGTTTGTACAGTATTATTTTCACAGTGTTGTCTGCGCTACACTGCACACACAGCCCTGTCTTCGCATGTGACTCGAAGGAAGCACTATTGTCCGTCCCTGAATGCCCCACAATGAGGGGTTTTGTGGGGGAACTCAATGCTGCTCGAATTAGATTCAGGAGTCGGGTGCAACTGAAGCCAATATGAAAAGATAAAACATTTTTAAGATCCTAATTACTGCTTCATATAAATGGGTCTGAATATCACTGTCTTTTGTGTGCCACTTGGGCAGAGCAATAGAAAAATTATGTTTTTGTTCTTAGTTTTCAGGCAAAAAAATAAAATGGTGTCACCTTTTTGGGTCCTCACCAGATGGCACCCCTGTGACTAATCAGGACATTTTTTTCATTTAGTATATTACAGTATTGCTCTCTTATGATCTTTAGTGCTCTCTTTACAATTCAAGAATTCTACCTACAGCTTTAACTAAGGCAATGTAAAGCCAATGTCGACTGTTTTTATGAACAGATCATTTGTGCATTCGAGTGGATGCGGAGGAGAATGAACCAGCAGAAGATCTGGGTGGGACCAAAGCTCTGGTAAACTCCACAGTGAATGAGGACGCACCTTCAGATGTTGGGCATTACATATACAGCCTGGCCGGAGACGCAGGGACCCCTAGCCCAGCTCCTACTCCCATCACCATGATGACGGGTGCGTAGTAAATGCCTGAACCATATTAAACCATATTGATAATAACTAATATTTGGCTAATACATAATCATAATAATTAAGCAAAGGTTTTAAACTATATCTTTCTCATTTCCTAAATGTTACGTGTTGAATTTTTTGTTATTCCTGACTTTTGACTCTACATCACAGTAAATGAAAAGGCTATAAATGGGTCTGAATATCACTGAAAATCTTTTGTGTACTACTTGGGCAGAGCAGTATAACAATGAGGCACATTTTCTTAGTTTTCAGGCTTTTATTTCTTATTTTTCACCATTTTGGGTCCTCAACAGTTTGCACCCCTGTGACTAATCGGGACATTTTTTTTTACAATTTACAAATCCTATCTACAGCAGCTTTAAGTAAGGCAATGTAAAGCCAATGTCGACTGTTTTTGTGAACAGATGATTTGTGCTTTCGAGGGGATGAGGAGAAGAATGAATCAGCAGAAGATCTGGATGGGTCCAAAGCTAGCCTAGTAAACTCCACAGTGAAAGAGGAGGACACACCTTCCGATGTTGGCCATCACATACAGAGCCTGGCCGGAGATGCAGGGACCCCCAGCCCATCTCCTTCACCCATCACCACGATGACGGGTGCGTTGTTGATGCCTACATATTAAACCATATTGATAATTACAAATATTTGGTTATTTAATACATGGTCATAATAATTAAGCAAAGTTATGAAACTATATCCTCATTTCCTAAATATTATGGGTTGAATTGATTTTTGTGAACTTCAACTCTACGTCACAGTAAATGAAAAGGCAAAGCTTGGAGAGGAGACTAGATGGTGGACAACGAACGTCGAGGACCAGCAATCGGGAGAAGAAGGTGGCGGTCACCTCGCCCCCTTGGAGCCTCCTATCACCGGTACTCAGAAGAACCACAGAGCTCAGTCGTCACACCCCGACCCCACAAGGCCGGCGCCCTATGGCCAAGCCGGTTCCCCCCACGTCACCAAGATCAAGCTGGGCACTTTGAACAGAAGGAGGGCCCTGAGGACCCCCCTCTACCGAGGCTGTTGTTGCCACAGAGGCAAAGCGCGGGAGCGGAGGCGAGAGAGACGAGAGAGAGCTCTGATAAAGTCTCAGTGCGAGCTCAGTTCCAAACTGGACACCCTTCTAGAGCTGCTGACGCTTAGGATGGGGGGCAGCTCTGTGGGACCCATGAGTGGAGTAGGTGATGTGTGATGGCACCATGTATACCAAATCACACCATAGGGCTGCAATGATTAGGCCATTAATTGATTAATCGATCAACAATTGTCAATGAAAATAATGGTTAGTTACAGCCCTACATACTGGTTTTGTTTTAAATATACATTTGTGTCATAGTTTATAAATTTTGTATTTTCATGGTAGCCTTCCTAAAAATATATAATACTTAAATATCTCGAAATAAAATCCTCACATCATACAACCAGATATGACTAGTGCATGTGGGGATGGTACAATTTACAATTTTTATCACGGCTAGTGATAAAAAACACAATAGGTTGAAAGTGGTGAATTTCCGTTAGCGTTATCATTAATCGGGATGATTGTGAATCTAATCACATGAGTGACTTGGAAAAGTTGTCGAGCTCGCTATCATTCAGTGCTATGTTGATCTGACTTACTTTGAATTTGCCACAGGGGAGCCCCTTTCCTGTCATTCCAAAATCCTTAACCGTAACCATGGCTGAAGGCTTGGACTTCTACACTAAAAAAATTCCTTTCTGCAATAAAAATATTTCTTAAAATGTAAGGTAAAGTGATTCCAGTATGTTTAAGTGTTAAACATATTTTGATGATTATTGTTTTAATATCTTTAATTAGTTTGGCCAGGATATGATATGCGACATGACATTTTCATATTTCCATGCTTAAAAACATCCAGTTACACCTCAGCTGTCGTAATTTTATCCTGGTTGATGGAATACTATTGTTGGCATGTACTTCCATTGTTATGTCCATAAGTAGTATATTATTAGTCCTGGCATATTGTTAGGCAGCTGCTTTTCTCTCTCGCTACCATTCAGTCTCAGTTCCAAGGACTAGCTGGGCCCTTAAATATCAGGGGTGCCAACTGGTGAGGTCTCAAAAAGGTTTGCCTGAAAACTAAGATCAGCGTGCGGCGCCCTTCAAATCAATCAAGTTATATTTTGCTATAGATGCTCTACCCAAGTGGCACCCAACACGTCAGTGATGTGATATTCAGACTCATTTATATGAAGCAGTTACTATAAGGATCTCAAATGAGTTTTTTGTTAGCAATGTTTTTTCATATGTACTTCCCTGACTCCTGTGTGTAGTTGAAGCTTCCTCAAAACCCATAATTTTAAAATAACTAAAACTAACTTAATTGTCAAGTCAAATGTTACATTTATTTAAAGGTCCATATATAAATATATCCACTATACAGAAGGAGTAATTTACAGTCTTGTACAGGCTATTTCAACCATGGTCAATGTAGTGGGCCTACTGTAGTGCATGATGGTGCCACTACACCGGTATACTATAACGTTGTTTAAGAGTGGGCTCCTCCATCCTTATCACTAAACGTAGTATTCAGTTTATTTATTTGTATGTTGGCCTAATATTCAATACTCCCCTCTCTCCCCACAAGTCATCTCATTTAAAATTAAGTATTTAGTATGAGTATTTTAAGAAATGTGACGCATCATATTGGGAGGAATCTTAGTATGGCATCCAATCCAAAGCTATGTGAGGTGACATAACTTGCCTGTTAATGTAGGAACAGCCCGTTATTTGCAGGCTTTTCGTTCTTGCTAGTCTTGAGGTACAAGGTCACTAATAAATCCTAAATGCAATACAATAAAAACATTGGGCCTCATTCACCAATATCTTCTTAAGAAGATGTCTAAGAAGACCCTACGTCAGATTCACCAACGTGTTCTTAAGCCGCTGAATTGTTCGCAGCTGTGTTCTTAGATTGATGAACGCCATCTCGTAAACTGAGCGCGCGTGCCAAACGAGTAATTAACATAAGATTAGCATAGGTAACCGCCCATTAATGCCCATAAAAGGGACTGCAGGGCCTCTGAAAAAAGATCTACGTGGTCCTGAAAGATTCGTTCCCTCCGTAGGGCACGATCCCCAATCTCCTGTAGCAGCAATATGCCATTGTTTTGTAGGCCGTGGATGGAGAAATGCCACCTATAAATAGGGTGGGATCACTAAATAGCGGCATGGTTTCCAATGTACTTGATTGAAATGAATAAATAAATACATAAATATGACAGAAATTTCACTGTAATGTATTTTATTGAACTTAAAAGAAGACAACACAACCATGCCAACATGTCAGCACTGAAATGTGCTTAAGAGTACTCCTGAGTGTTCATAGGATTTGTTCTTACCTAAGAAAAATCCTGGATAAGAAAAAAAATCATGAATGCCACAATAGTAGGACTTAGAAACAAATTTGTTCTTAAGAACGGTTCGTGAATGAGGCCCATTACATCTAGTTTAGTCAGAAATCACGGAGCGGATTTCCAGACATTACATCTAGTTTAGTCAGAAAACACGGAGCGGATTTCCAGACATTACGTCTAGTTTAGTCAGGAAAACACGGAGCGGATTTCTAGACATTACATCTAGTCAGAAATCACGGAGCGGATTTCCAGACATTACATCTAGTTTAGTCAGGAAAACAAGTGGAACGGGACTAAAACACGACTGAACATGCGTTACACGAGCTCAAGTTAGCGTGCAAATGATCACGCCAACGTTCATGCCCGCCTAATAATACAGAGTACAGATTATCATTACAGCATTAGAAATGAATCGGACAATTCTAGTCCTAAAACCCGGAAAACCGTTAGCATGTTGGCACTTCCGGTTCTCTCGTCTCGAAGTCAATGGGTTTTTTGAATGGGTTTTTGGTTGAAATAAAGCATGTGATCAACACAAGCTTAAGAGATGGCCACGTTTTGTTCTACGACATAAAATACATCAGTAAATACTCGACTTGACTCCATAGTGCGCGCCGCCTCCTGACGCCCAGGCTTCCCATTGGTTGAAACGACCTCCTGAATGCGCGCCTTGATTTCAAACTAGAGCGCGCGCTCCAAATCCGGAAGCCTTCCCTATTGGACGACCGGCGGCGGCGGCCTTTTGTTTGCGGACGTATAAGAGGAGGCGGGTCGCCGCAGACTCGGAGCGCCATTCTTCATCTGCACGTCCTGAAGGTAACATAATTCAAGCATGTCTGGAAGAGGTAAGACCGGAGGCAAAGCCAGGGCGAAGGCCAAGACCCGCTCGTCCCGCGCCGGGCTCCAGTTCCCCGTGGGCCGTGTGCATAGACTGCTCCGCAAAGGCAACTACGCTCGCCGCGTCGGTGCCGGCGCTCCCGTCTACCTGGCGGCTGTGCTGGAGTATCTGACCGCTGAGATCCTCGAGTTGGCCGGAAACGCCGCCCGCGACAACAAGAAGACCCGCATCATCCCCCGCCATCTGCAGCTGGCCGTCCGCAACGACGAGGAGCTCAACAAGCTCCTGGGCGGAGTGACCATCGCTCAGGGCGGCGTGTTGCCGAACATCCAGGCCGTGCTTCTGCCCAAGAAGACCGAGAAGGCCGCCAAGAAGTAGACCCGCTAGACCCGAACCTAAAGGCTCTTTTAAGAGCCACCCACATATTACTAAGAGCTACCATCTGTTTGTTTTCAACGATCACATTTCAATGAGGTTACGGTTCAAAATCGTAAACCGAGTGCAAACTCAAGCCACTGTTGAGGTTTTTCACCCCATGTAGTTATTTTAAGACCACTGCTTCTGTGCCCCCCAATTGATCCTTGGCGCGTTACTCTATGTGGATGCATATAGTACTGTATACACTTCTCTATATGTGGATGCTTTTGCTAGTTTATTTTAAGACGCTTAGGCCTACTGTATTTTATCGATCTCGGACGGGGTGATTGTGTCGTCAGCAGAGATTAGGCGACGTGACTAATAATTACCTTACAAGACCTCCAACAAATTAACATAAGAACATAAGCAATTTTATGTCGCTGGGAAATTATATCCCCTGTCACGTCGACAATTATAATACACTTCTTTTTTAATTACAATAAGTCATACATTAAATAGGCGTCACATTGCAATAGGGTTAGGACTCGCTAAATTAAATTAAATAATTTAGTGCGCTAAATTAAATCAATTAAAATACATTAAAATAAGTCATACATTAAATAGGCATCAGATTGCAATACATTAAAACGCGTTTGAACTCGTTAGCTTCACTTGAACAGAGGCGCTGGGAGGAGTCTGGACTGAAGCTCCCGCCCTTCAGGTCTCTCTCAGGTCCTCCGCCAGCCTTTATAAAGACGGAGCGCACCAGCAGCTCCATACTCAGCTTCAACAAGCATCATCTCAACATGTCTGGACGCGGCAAAGGAGGAAAGGGACTCGGAAAAGGAGGCGCCAAGCGCCATCGCAAGGTGCTCCGCGATAACATCCAGGGAATCACCAAGCCGGCCATCCGCCGTCTTGCTCGTCGCGGCGGAGTGAAGCGTATCTCCGGCCTGATCTACGAGGAGACCCGCGGTGTCCTCAAGGTGTTCCTGGAGAACGTGATCCGTGATGCCGTCACCTACACCGAGCACGCCAAGAGGAAGACCGTCACCGCCATGGATGTGGTCTATGCCCTAAAGAGGCAGGGACGCACCCTGTACGGCTTCGGCGGTTAAACCAGTCCCCAAACCAGACCCACTTAAACCCAAAGGCTCTTTTAAGAGCCGCCTACATATTTCTGTAAGAGCTTTTCCCTCCGTGTTGAGTTTAGTATCACGTGGCGGTGTCTGGGTTCGTGGCGCTGGTTCATCTCAGCCGTGGCCGCCGAAAGTGGCGCCGTCTCCGCTCACTGGTTAGTTTCGGAACAATGGAGACGCACAAAACGGAGCCGCGTTACTGCGCTTTGGTTTTGCCGTTTAGAGCACATTGTAATCCAGTTGGCAATATAAACGCAACGTCTTTGCTGTTTTGTGAGATTATAACATTTTTGATTTACGGATAAATCTAGGTTACAAGGAGCTTAACATCGTCGATATGGTTTGGTGGGTTGTTTTTATGTAATGTGCATTCGTACAGACAAACGCCGCCGAGTGAAAGAGTCGCCTTTGTTACTTGGACAATGGAGATTGCCGTTTTGTGTTACATCTGTTATAATTATTAGTCGGTGGTGGTGAAATGAGGTGAAAATGATGTGATACTGATCGGTATCGATATGTTGCTGTGATGCACGGCTGGTTATATGGATGGGAGAGTTTATGGAGAGATGTACTAGAAATAGGCGTCCCTATAAGGGGATGCTGAAATGACCATGTTGGAGGACATGGAGATTGAGCGCTGCACAATGCACGTTTTAAAATAGGTGGAGGAACATTTGAGATGTAGTCTGGCGACCACCTATTCATTTTCCTGTAGAGGAGGCGTGGTTCCCGATCGTCCAGAGCCGTTTATTGGGCGCTACGAATGTCTATCTGGCGTCTGTTCGTAGCTCTTAGCCAATCGTATCAATTATACCAGATGACGTATGTAAAGCGACAGAAATTCGGCGAGCAAGCATCGAGGAAGAAGATGACATTGTTTACAAGATGTCGTCGAACGATTATTGCCGTTTGTGCAAAATATATCTATATATATCTAAACTATCTAGAACACTGTCCACAGCTAGATCGAAAGAGAGCTTCGCTTCTGCTGCAGCCATGTTGGATCCGTACGAACGAACTACAAGCTTCCGTCTGTCGAATAGTAGGCCTACGCGTCATCGTCTTTCCGTCCCCCCTCGTTCTGTGATTAGATATCCACCCCTCGCAAATTCTTGCGTGAGGAACCGGTCATAGCCATAGACATAATATACATAGACGCCTCATAGACTGACGCTGCCTGTTGGAGCTGACGTATCAGCGCGGCCGCCATCTTGGATGCATTTATTTCTATGGAGGAAGGTGTATCCCCAACTACAATAATAAGCATAACTCCCCGAATTTTTACCGGATTTTCACACGGTTTGGTTTGTTACAAACGGCAGAGATTTAGTTATGATACAGGACGAATTAATAAAAATAATAATAATTGTTCAATGTTACTTGTGAAAGGTAATCCCACGCGATCTGGTGTCAATACTGCGCCGTAAACTGCACAAAATACTGGCATAGCTTGCTCTCCCATTGACTCCTATGCTAGACTAGAGTGAGGAGACCCAACCAATATGGCGGCGACCCTGGATTACGTTCCAGCACATCATGAGGCGTCTACGTGTCTATGGTCATAGCCACCAGGCTGTCTGGCAGTTTGAAATTTTGAGCGCGCAAGGCAGCATGGGTATACCCAGGCTAGAGGAACATAGCAATTAGTGGGAAATTGCAACGACACCACAGTGTGCATACCATGTTCAGAGGCTAATATAAAACACTTGCTACAATAAAATATCCTGTTCTGATATGTAGCTACATTGTTTGTCATACACGTGTCAGATTTGTGAGACGTTTTGAAAATAAGTGCTCCCCACTTATTTTCACAAACAGCAATTATGAAAAACTGCATTGACAATGAGGCTGTACAGTCTGACATTTCAAGAAAAAAGGGAAAGGGCCGTATCAAGAGAGAAAATGGAGATCAGACTGTGCAGATGACCTCTCGCCACCTTTACCTTCTCTCACATCTACTGTGTCAGCAGCCACATCTACCTTTTACCGTTTACTATTTTCCATGTTCTCTTCTCCCCTCTTCCCCCCTCACAGCTCATTTACTAAGAAGGTGAAGGACATCAGCTCCTCTTTTACCCCCTACCGCTATCCTCCCTCCCACTACTCCCACCTCTGTTGGCCTCATCCGCTCTACCCCTCTCTCCTCTGAAGATGTACATACATGGGCGTCACCATAATATCGTCACCTTGAAAAAAAGTCATTTGGACCCTCCCTCCAGCGTTCTTTCCATTGCTTCACAATCAAATCCGTTCCACTTTATCAGTAGGGGGAATACCCATATAAATAGAAATCCACTTTCCTGTTTTTTTTAACACACAAAGCAGCATCACGCACCGAAGCAAGCCTATGTTGAGAGTCGGATCAACGACAGCGATAGACTTCAGAAACACAGACTGAACACTGAACAGTCACTTCAGCAACACTGTTGTGATGTTCTTTGAGGAAGAAGGCCGCCGACACAGGATCACTTTTAACTCACTTTATTTGTTTTAGGTTTAGGTATATTATCTATGAAGCAAATGGAGAGGAATTGTATCATTCACGCGTGGAGCGACTCTTAGCTGAATATCTAATCGATACGCTGCCTCTAGAGTTTCTGCCCTCCCCTGCTTGTGCCTTCAATAGTACCTGGGCAGGCGTGGCCTCTATGACGTGTAATATGCTCTGATTGGCTAGTGTTGAGCGCCCGCCCCCAGTGTATTGTGTGCTGCCATCTGGTGGCCAGGTGCGGTTAATCCAGCTTGTATATTTGTTTCTGTTCCCTAGTGGCTATGTGTAGATATTACAGCTTATGTATTTGTTCCTGTTCCCTTGTGGCTATGTGAGGATTACAGCCTGTTGATAAATACTATTATTTATTCGTAACAACACAGACTGAACACAGGCATTGTCAGAATGTCCAAGGAAAATCAATGAAAGAGGGAGATTATTTTACATCTAAAAACATGGTAAAATGCACCAGAATGCGGGAAATTGCATCTACTTCTTTCAATTTTTTCTGGGGGAGGACCCCAAGACCCCCTGTCAAAATATGTCCCCCCGACTCTCAAAAAGCTGATGACACCCTTGTGTACACAGCACGCCACTACCTGCCCCCTTGACCCGATCCCCTCCTTCCTTTTCCAAGCCGTCTCGAACGACATCCTGCCATTCCTCACCTCCCTCATCAACTCCTCCCTCACTTCAGGCCTTATTCCAGCATCCTCCAAGACTATAGAGTCAAGCCGCTCCTTAAAGGTCCCCTATTTTACCACCAGGGGGTATTCCAGAAAGCGGGTTATGTTAGTTTGTTAACCCTGAAATGAGGGAAACTGAGGTATCCATTCCAGAAAGCGAGGTAACTTAAACTCTGGGTCTGTTACTGCGGTAACTTACTCTGTGAACCTAACCTGCTCGCTGGCAGGTTTACTATAAGAAACACAGAGTTTCTACCTGTCTCCTTCCTCCTCCTCCCATGGATTGCATTAATTCGCTATGCGATTGACATCGAAGCCGTATTTATTGAAATGCTTTACGTCGCAAGAGAATCTTCCGACCCAGTCTTATCATTTCCAGAGGAATATCTTTTCATCCAACAGTATCATTTATCTCAATAACATTCTCCGGCCATATATCACCAACCTCACACAGGAGAGGGGAGGAGAAAAAAGCAACCCGCAGACTATGCAACCCCCAGACTATGCCCCTATGGGGAGTACAGTGTGGGAACAGGAAAAAACACCTCAGCAACAAAAGCACATACACTTTTACAACATGAAAAACACATGACTTGCAACAAGGGAGGGGGGTGGGGGGTGGAGGTAATCCAGCGCAGGCAAGCAGCCATCCGGCCCTGCAGCCAGTGTCAGCGCTGGTCTCAAGACGCGCTTGTCCGACTGGGGGTACAAAGCGGCGAAGGTGTGGGATGGGGGTGTCTCTTGAGTGTAAAGTAGACTGGACAAGACAAGACGAGAGAGCAAAGCTGGGAGATAAGGGGGAAGGAGGGAGAGAGAAAAAAGGCGACCGCCTTCGTCAAGAGCCAAAGAAGAAGGGACACAAATCCCCATTACTGCGCCTGCACAAAATGAAGGGGACTATGTGAATAGAAAATCCTTTCACAGCATCAATGTCCAGGTATGTGACCTACCATCTTAAAAAATATGTACGTGAAAATGTATACATTACAACTAACTCATGTCATTCACTGCACTGTAAAGATCAAATGTGATGCAGCTTCCATTATTACGAATGTAGAAGCCTGGCCTGGCTGAAGTGGCCTGGCTCTGTGCATGACTCCCGGATCTACCGGGAGTGTAGTCTGAGCAACAGATTTGCATGTGGCAAGGAAGCTAAAGCTTTGTACAAATGTTCTTTGTCTCCCTTTGTAGATGCACTCGAATGTGTCCTCTATAATTACAGGAGAGTTTGATGGCTACCTGCTGGGGGATCGAGGCTATCCATGCCAGCCCTCTCTGTTGACCCCTTACCCTGAGCCCCAACAACGTTTTAATGTGGCCCACTGCAGTACTAGAGCCCGGGTTGAGATGACCATAGGCATACTCAAATCCCGGTTCCAGTGCCTGCGTAAGCTCAGGGTCACCCCAGAGAGGGCATGCGACATCGTTGTGGCATGTGTTGTTCTCCATAATATTGCAATTATTAGAGGAGAGCAACACCCTGCCGTACAAATCAATGACCATCCCATCCCTGCATATGTCCAGGATGGAAGGGCTGTAAGGGACCTAATCACCCAAAATCACTTTTGATTAAAAATAAAATAAAAGACAAATTCACATGTGATTTGGTTCTTCTTTATTCCCTAAAAGTACAAAAGCAACAGTCAGGATTTGTAAAATGAATTCCAACCATTAACATATTTCACATATTCACCATGACAATGCACCCACCTCAACTGGCGTTCCAGTAATAGAATTTCCAGGTCTGTTTTTCTAATCTGCCGATCCAGGTACACCATTTATTTTTCTGTTTTTTGAATAGCTTTCATGAGGTGCACTCTGTACAACTCCTTTACCGGTAACTGGGAAACATATGGACGACAATTAATTCAGATTGAACATGTTATTGACTGAAAATCTCACTGTGTCAAGCTGTGCTGTGGAAGTTGATGGACCCTCCTCCTGGTGATGCCCAGCCATGTTCTGCTGAAGGACAAGAATGTGCTAGTTTGTCCATTATCTATGCTCATCACTTCAGTGTACATGTCAGTGGAGTATTAAGTGAAAACACAACATTTTGTTAGGGGTTTAAATTACTGATTGAATTAATATTTATATTTAAGTTAGCCACTGAATTAATATTTACTTTGTTTAGTAGCCTAAGTCAATTCAAACAAATAAAATTAAAATCAAAGTGAGGTGCAATCATAGCCTAGCAAAATATGCCTTACCTTTTTGAATGATGTTTCATTTTGAGCTGCTTCCAAGTCCTCTTTTCTCCTGTTGGATTGCACCTAAATGAAAATGTAATTCCTACTTATATTCATAACTATAGGCTATTGTGGTATGGTATATTCTTCTCGGCTGCCAGAATGCTGGTGTGTGGATGATGAAATGATGGAGGTCCGCTCTCACAAGTGTCTGAGTAAATAAGTTTTTATTTAACAAAGAACACAAGCGGGAAGTCATTCAATGCATTGAATTGTCCGAAACCTCTCGAACCAGCCCAATGGGGTCCGAGTCTGAACCGATTTCTCTAATACACACACACTTCTTACCAAGTCAGGTATGCCTTAATTGGCTTGTTTCTGAAGACCGAAGCTGTACTCCCATATAGCAGATAACGTTTTGGATTTACGATCAAAGACAAACTGTCACAATCACGTATGCAAGCCTTTCCAAGGCCACGGGAAAGAGCTTCATGGTACACGGTTGGCCTTTAGGGTTATCTGTATGTCTCCATATGTTGTGGAAGAACACATGTGTTCTTCTCCTAAAACAGAAACATTCTTTATGTAAAGGATGAATGAATATGATGAATAAAAGAAATAAGGAGAACAACCTGTAACTGTAGGCTATAACAGGAAATGCACTACACTATGCTACGATCTTACGGTTAAATGTTACGTCAATGGAATAGTACATTCAAACTTACGCGTTGACTCGGGCAGCAATGTTCTCCCACACATCTCTCTCTCCTTCGCTGCTGCAGCGGTGTTGGATTTGCGGCGAAATATGTGGTCCTACTCGCCGGAGGCTAGCATCAGGACCTCCAACTCCATCGCACTGAAATAAGTTGATCTTTTTTTTCTCGGTTGTCATGGTGACTCGTGGTATCAGGGCTCCATTGATGATGGCTTTTTATAGTGGTTGTGCACGCGTGTAACTCAAGGTTAACATACTCAGAGTTGATTGAACTAACTCAGATCCGCTGTTCTGGAACCGGATACTCAGAGTTTCCCATCTGCGAGTAAGTCAACTCAGAGTTCAGGGATAGACTCAGAGTTTGTTGAACCTGCTTTCTGGAATACCCCCCAGGGGTGAGTTAGGGGGAAAAGGTCAAACAAAGCGCTTTGTGCTTGTCCTTTTTATCTGGTGTGCTGCTGCTAATAACGCCTTGCACCTTTCTGATGCCCTGCCTGGAAGTGGTGTAACAACACATGAAGGAAAAGACACGATAAGAATCCAACCCGACTAGATTGGTCTACGACAATTCACGGTGTGTGTGTTGGGTGTACAGAGTGAACGCTGTAGGCATCACGTCACCACAGATACTAATTGGCCTGTGATTCAAAAGCCATTTTGTCACTTGGCCAATACTCTGATTGCTCATCTGAGAAGATAAATCATCTATATTGATTCTATTGATTTATATTGCATTCAC
Source organism: Merluccius polli (assembly GCA_030340625.1). Classification (NCBI taxonomy): domain Eukaryota; kingdom Metazoa; phylum Chordata; class Actinopteri; order Gadiformes; family Merlucciidae; genus Merluccius; species Merluccius polli. Next base: position 168,288 of record JAOPHQ010001420.1, on the reverse strand, counting down.
ATCGACGCAGTGTTCATATAAACTAATGTGTTTTTAAAGGGTGGATGATTCTGCATGGAGGTGTTCAGTAGTGTGTGAGCAGACAGAGCGCAGACAGCTGTTGTTGAAAAATTGACCCCCTGAAAGAATTGTTGTTTCGATGACCCGGACTGTGCATACAAAGCGGACTAATGGACTATCAAACTGCACACACATAGTGGACAAAATGAACTGTCACTGATGACTGTCAAATTGCACACACATAGCGGACTAAGTACATGTCTTTAATGACTGACACAGGTAACACACACGTAGCGGACAAAGTAGGCTACATGTCTTTAATGACTGACACAGGTGACACAGGTAGCACACACGTAGCGGACAAAGTACATGTCTGTAATGACTAACATAGATTGCACACACGTAGCGGACAAAGTATATGGTACTGAACTTGCCCTCACCCCGGAAAACTAAGAACTGAAACCAGACGGCAGGAAAGCCATCGCAACAAAGACCTCACCCCGATAACCTCTATCTGGAGTACCAATAGGGAACAGACACCTCATGATTGAAACTAGCTGGAGGGAGGGGGGGGGTTGACACCGGCGGGGAAAACTCCTGATTATAAGAAGAAGGACCTGTCCTCCCCTCAGTGCCTTTCCCGGAGACAGGCTCTAAGCAGAGGTGTCTCAGTTCTCTTTCGAACTTTTGGTACCAAACGGCTAAGTGCCACTCACACTCTGTGCTCATTTGATCTGATGTTGTACTTTGTAATTCTACTAAATTGTTAAATAAATCCAGACACATAGGTGAAACCTCCTTCGATGCACCGGTCTCTTCTCTTTTTACCATCGTCCGTCTTTTTGTTTTTAACAACACAGCTAGAGGAGGATGCTACATGGAGGTGTGGCAGCAACAGTTTGGTATGAGGAAGAAAAAGTCTGGTGAAGATTAGCTCTTCCTGAGGTCTCACTGATCCACTAGAAACAGAGTAGATGAGGTATTTTCTACTTCATGTGTTTCTATTATCTATTATATTATTATTCTCTTCATTATGTTCATTTGTCTCTTTATTGTTAGCATGATATTTATGTTCCTGTTGGTTCTCCTGTAAAGAAGGAGATGCATCAGTGACTGAGGGTCTCCACATGCTGTTTGAACTATCAGTGTCTCTTTGTTTTTCTCTGTCTGAGCTTCAAGACATCAGAGCTTTCTGTCTATCGTTCATATTTTAATAAAGTGATTATTCTTCATCACCGAGTGAATTCATGGTACAGCAGCCTATAAGAGGTTATCTGGGAGGAGTTTAAACTGGGAGAGGAACTGGACAAACTGGTTGGTTCACAACATCATACTTATTACTGAGTCGGACGGTTTGGTGCTGCACACTTTATTACAGCAGGAAGAAGACAAAGGTACTGTAGTCAACTCTGATCCGTGATATATCATAAATATGTATCTCTTATATATCATATAAATAGATAATAGATATAAATTTTTGCTATTTTTCTGTAAACACGTATGGTTAAAAACGTTATTAAATATGTTATGTAAATATTGAAACTGTAGCCTAAAACTGTAGCCGAAATTAAACTAATATTTTACTGTTTAATAATTTAGCAGATTCTTTATGCAAAGTGACTGACAGTGAATTCAGATACACTGACACTCTAGACAGTTTGTAGTGACTGACAGAAGAAGTGTGTGGAGAGTATGTGGAGTGTGTGTTGTTAGCTGGTTTATCCTGGGTGCCATGACTGCTCTGCACCACAGGTGTGCAGCCCCACCCAGCCCAGAGTCTAAACAGTCTGACTCAGGCCAGGTGAGGCTGTAAACCAGCCACCAACCACACAGCCTCCACATACTCTCCACATCGTGCTTCTGTGTTAATTGCTATCTCTGACCTCTGAAAGTGTAGCGCTGACACTCAGCTGTTCTAGCTGTGGGAGGACTCAGAGGCTGCTCACCCTCACGTTGCTTTTTGACACATACTTACCATGTTTAAACCATAATTGATAGAAATGTACTTTGAGAGTGAATTAGTCCTTTCATTTATATCCAAAGTGAGAACAACACTTTTTAAACTAAATTAACTAAATAAAACATTAAGGTGAGTACAGCATATTGACCCAGAGTCTTTATTCGAACTGTGCTGTCTGGGGTTTCATTGTGTACTGGAGGTACAACGCTAAAACCTTTATTTGACTTTTTAATACATCAGAAAAATGAATGACATCTTAATGAAACACTTTTTTTTTCTAGGAATGGCCTCTGCTAACACTTCCTGTCCCGGGGAGAACTTTTCCTGCTCCATCTGTCTGGATGTGTTCAACAGACCAGTTACCACACCTTGTGGACACAACTTCTGCAGAACCTGTATTACAACATAACAAAACAACACCACCCAAATACAAACTAAGGTTTTCTATTGTAGTACGCATGTGTGTAGGTGTGTGTGTGGGGGTTTGTGGGTGGATGGTTTGTCTGTGTGAAAGATATGGAGGGGAGATGGAGCAAAAGGATCAAGGGAAGAAAGAAAGAGAAATATTAAAAATACAAAATAAAACCTGGATACTATACCAGAAACATTTAGACCAAATAGATCAGAGCAAAATAAACTCATAAATAAATGATAGTGATACTAATAACATGAATAAATAGATAGATAGACAAAACGTGAGACAACTAAACAAAATAAACCAATCAAATCAAAAGCCAGGCAAGGAAATATTACAACCATCACCACCACTACATTTAATAGTAATAATAATGTGGTAATAGCAATACTAACAATCATAACAATAATAATACTAATATAGATAATTGTGTGTGTGTCTGTATACGCATGTGTATGTATATGTATGTATAGTATGTATGAACCAGCTCTATGGTATTAACACTTCATTTCCAGCCTGTATGTGAGCTCAGTTTGTTCAGTTGATTACAATGTATTGGAACCATTAAAAGTTTAATATCTTGAAAAGTATTGCTTCGATATTTCATATGAGCTCATCAGCTCATCATCAATCTGTGTATATAGTGTAAATATTGTGGGAGCAGATGCAGTTTATACATTTTTCTAAGTTTCAATGTTTTGACTAAGACAGCAACTCACATACACATGGGATTTGAATTAACTTTAACTTTATGGGTTGGGTCGGTGTATAAACAGTCAAACCGGTTCGACATTAAGCCAAACACCGGACCGGACCGGTATACCGGATGAGACCACTAGGTATCGGACTTGACTCTTAAGTCAAAGACCCTGTGGTCCACTAAGAAGGAGAAGAGAGGATAGCGATCAACACTCAACCACTCAGTGACCATTGGGTTTTTATTTCCTATAAACATCAACTAAACATCATATAATGTTCATCACATGGTCATACTGCTGATTACTAACACAATACAAGTTGGATCTGGGATACTTTTTGATTTGTCTCTTCATGACAAATGCCGGTTCAGTCAGTTTGCATCACAACAAACCGGTTTAGGCTCGTGGACCAGAAAACCGGGAATCGACCCGACCTTCAGCCGCCTAATTATGTCTTGTTCTCCCGTAAGATGCCTGTAGACTCACACTGGACCCAAACACAGCCGGCAGACGTCTCTCTCTGTCTGAGGACCACAGGAAGGTGAAGGAGGTTGAAGAGGATCAGTCGTATCCTGACCATCCAGAGAGATTTGACTCCAGGCCCGAGGTGTTGTTTAGAGAGGGTCTGACTGGCCGCTGTTACTGGGAGGTGGAGAGGAGAGGATCTGTTGTTATAGGAGTGACATACAGAGGAATGCCAAGGAGAGGATGGGGTCTTGACAGCTGGCTTGGATGGAACAACAAGTCCTGGAGTCTTGATTGTTATGTTAATGGTGGTTACACTGCCCAGTACAACAGTAGTAGAACAGTCATCCGTCTCCCCCCGCCTGGCTCCACCAGAGTAGGAGTGTATCTGGACCGGCCTGTTGGCTCTCTGTCCTTCTACAGAGTGTCCCCAGGTGTAGGAGGGTCCTCAGACACACTGACACACATCCACACCTTCCACACCACATTCACCCAGGAGGACCTCCTCCCTGGGTTTGGGTTTGGTCCTGGTTCCTCAGTGTCTCTGTGTGGGTTGTAGTTTATGATCATCATCATATCACCTCCAAACATCGCGAGCAAAAATGATGTCGCGCGCACAACTAACACATCCGTTAATGAAGTTAATATATAATTTATAATCAGTTAATATATGTATAGAATATATAATCAGGTAATATATATAATATGTAATCAGTTAATATATAGAATATATAATCAGGTAATATATATAATATGTAATCAGTTAATATATAGAATATATAATCAGGTAATATATAATAATCCTATAATAATCCTCCAAATATAATAATCCTATCTAAAAACGTTTGAGCTTTGGACATTATTTGTCTTTCAGAAACGTTCTGTATGTTTGCTGGAACTTCAGTAAAGAAACAAGAAAAGAAAGCTTTGTGAATTGAATTCCACTTCTTCATACAAGATAAAGTTGGTAGCTAGCTGTCTAGTTTTACAAGACTGGAACGCACTACGAGGGCAGCATAGGTTGTATATATATATATATATATATATATATATATATATATATATATATATTGACATTGAGCCTATTGTTGTCATGGTAAATAGTAAATAGTACTGTAGCAAAAGACAGGTCAGTACACGACCAATGGTTTACTATGATGTGTTTTAAGCTTTGGTAAACCAGCCAAAAATTATCCAAAGTAGGAACAGGGAATCGATCTATATTGTATTGATTACCTATTGTTTCTGATCGGTTCTCTATTGTATTGATCTATTGTTTATGATTGGTTCTATATTGTATTGAATACCTATTGTTTATGATCCGTTCTCTATTGTATTGATTACCTATTGTTTCTGATCGGTTCTCTATTGTATTGATTACCTATTGTTTATGATCGGTTCTATATTGTATTGATTACCTATTGTCTCTGATCGGTTCTCTATTGTATTGATTACCTATTGTTTCTGATCGGTTCTCTATTGTATTGATTACCCCCGCGTGGCAGGTCGCGTCGCAGCCTATCAGAGAAATGAATATTCATGAGCAAGCTACAACCTTTGCCTTTATCAAATCTATTAATATATATTTAACCATGAAAGGAAGTGACTTTGAAGATCTTCCATAGGGTTTACTAAGCAGCTTTCACAAAGATTGAATTTCTAATTTGAAATGTATTTTAAATATTGATTGATGTTGAATCTAAAAAAAATTGTACTACAATATGTTTGATATGAAGAAGAACTCTGATATCAGTTTTTATATTGATAAGCCTAACATGGAACCTGATTTAAAGCAGATTAATATTATATTCATAAATGCGGGTTATGGGAAAAGCTAATGGTGTTCATGTTGTGAAGGACTTTAAACTGAATATTGATTCTTTGTGTTGTGTTAGGAACAACATGGCAGCAACATATGTTCAGTTATTAAAGATATGTGCACACCTGTTTAGGATTTGTAACGTCTGCTACTTCTATTATTTTAGTCCTGTTTATTGTGGACATGTAAGGGACTATTGTTCTGTTGTATTTGTTCATAAAGCATAATGGTAATAAACAAGTTGGTGGTCCAACCGAATGTTGTCGTGTGTTGGATGATCTGATCAAAGCCAGTATATTGGAAGGCCAGTGGCTGAGGGAATCCCTGGAGGGAAACTCAGAGTTTCCCTCATTTCACTAAACCTGCTTTGTGAAACGGACCTCTGGTGGTAAAATAGGGGACCTTTAAGAAACCTACCCTTGACACCACTGACATCAGGTACTACAGACCGGTATCTCTTCTTTCATTCCTTTCTAAAACTCTGAAACATAACATCTCTAACCAACTGTCCTCCTATCTCTCACATAACCTGCTTGACCCCCCCCCCCCCCCCCCCCCAGTCATGTTTCAAGGCTGCATACTCCCCTGAGACGGCCCTCAGTGAGTCTGTGCTGCCATAGCCTCATCAGTTCTCATTCTCCTCGACCTGTCTGCGGCGTTTGACACCCTGAACCACCAGACCCTCCTCGCCACTCACGCTGAACTCGGCATCAGCTGACTCTGCGCTATCCTGGTTCACGTCCTACCTGACGAATCGCACTTACCAGGTCACATGAAATGGCTCCTTGTCCAAACCCTGCTACCTTGACACTGGTGTCCCTCAAGGCTCCGTACTAGGACCACTTCTGTTCTCCCTATATGCTAGATCTTTAGGCTCTGTGATCACATCACGTGGTTTCTCCTATCACTGCTACGGTGGACGACACTTCACTATTCCTGTCTTCCCCCTCCTGACAGCCTCATTGCAACTCGAATCTCTGTTGTATACTAGCAATGGGTTAACTTAGCAATTGGGCATGCTTGCAAATCTTTTGTGAAATCCCTACTGTACCGACAGCGATATATTGTTGCACTTTCTTCTGACAAATGTACTTATTGTAAGTCGCTTTGGACAAAAGCGTCTGCTAAATGCCCTAAATGTAAAATGTAATGTATAATACCACTCCTTTTCATCTAGTGGGGGTGACTGGTTGGTCTCTAGACAGAAAAAAAGTTGACCCATTTTACCAGTACAAGTCGTCTCGCTACAACTTTTGGTTTTACAAATGCACAAAGTATTTTTAATACAAAATTGTTTTACAAGTACAAATTGAATGGCATTAAAACATGGCATATTTGTTTTCAACACTTCTCGCTGTCTCACACCTCAAAACCACACCCGTAGCTGCCAGTAGTTCTGAACCACAGGTTCAGAACTACTGGCAGCCAGACCGACCTCCAGAGAGAAACACAATGTGTGACGCAGCACACCTACCTGAAAAATATGCCAGAGTTAATCACACACATGGTTACTTTTAATGTGCTTCTGGACACTAATTGAAGTCTATGCCAACGGCATATGGTATCCTGAGTATTGACCAGTATAAAATTAACTATGCAGTTACCCTAGTATGTCTTTGGAGATAACTTAACTACAGAGATAGATATGGCGGTGTGCCATAATGATGTACAGAGGTGTTAAATTCACAACTCTACCACAAGTACACGAGTAGCAGCATATGGAGGACAATTCTGTCAATTCTGCCAACTCTTGTAGAACACAGGAGATGGCAGACAACAATCTAATTTGGTCAATGTGGAGGGTGTGTGTGGAGTGTGTGTTGTTGGTAGCTGGTTTACAGCCTCAGAGTCAGACTGATTAGACTCTGGGCTGGGTGGGGCTGCACATCTGTGGTGCATGGCAATCATGGCACCCAGGATAAACCAGCTATCAACAAACACTCAGGAAGGGAGCGACGACTGTCATGGCAGCTTGTAACACCTGCTCGGCTGTAACATCATGCCACCTCAAATAAATGCATAGAACATCTACCAGTGTCCTGTGTCGGAGGGCCCCAGGAAAAGCCACTTATGTGGCGTGTGGCAGAGGAACAGTCACTGCCACAGTCAAAATGTCTTAGCTCTCTCCAGCAGGGGACTGGCCATCTGTAAGTTCAGGAGAACCACAGAATGGCCAGTAGTACTAAGATGGCCATTCTAATTAATTCATTTTAGGCTCAGTCCGTCCCTGGGTTTTGGACATCAAGACACAGGAGAGACCAGAAAACAATTCACCCCCATGCACTATAGTGGTAGTATATCTGGTAGTACAGGAATGGTGTGATGATTATCGGTCACGCCTAAATACTCCCAAGTGAAGGAAATAATTTGTCACATAACCTTTACGTCTTATGTGTTTATTACTATATTTGTGTCATGGTTTATACAACGGAAAAAAAACCTGTTGTGATTGGGTAACGTGGTGCCTTCACACACCACCTACTCCACTCATGTGTCCCACAGAGCTGCCCCCCATCCTCAGCAGCTCTAGAAGGGTGTCCAGTTTGGAGCAGAGCTCATGCTGAGACTTGGAGATCTTCTGCACTGAATTCATCAGAGCTCTCTCGCGTCTCTCTCGCCTCTGCTCCCGTGCTTTACTTCTGTGGCAACAACAGCCTCGGTAGAGGGGGGTCCTCAGGGCCCTCCTTCTGTTCAAACTGCCCAGCTTGGTCTTGGTGACATGGGGGGAACCGGCTTGGCCATGGGTCGCCAGCCTTGTGGGGTCGTGGTGTGACGGCGGAGCTCTGTGGTTCTGCCAGGCGGCGTCAACGCCACCTTCTTCTCCCGATTGCTGGTCCTCGACTTTCGTGGTCCACCATCTCGTCTCCTCTCCAAGCTTAGCCACAGCTTTTTCATTTTCTGTGACGTAGAGTCGAAGGGCATAGGAATGACAAAAATCATTCAACACATAATAACTTTTAGGAAATGGAGGACATTGTTTAATAATTTAGCATAATTATTCTGATTATGTATTTAATAATAACCAAATATTAGTACTTCAAGTATTTTGCTCTAATGAAAGCCACCGGGCACAATCTCGAATCAACTGCTGCAGATCATGAATTTTTTGGGGGCATCAGAAAATGGTTTGAGTTCCAGGGAGAGGGAGAATGTAAAAAACACTGTTAACCTTGTGCTTCTTTACAGATAATACAAAACCGTAATAATGAGCCTTCAAAATATAATTTTTACAAGCACACACACCAAGCGGGCCGCCTTTTAACGGCATGGACAAAGTGGTTCTGAATGTTGTCGGAACAACCAGGATGGAGACATTGAACATTTTGTTAATTGTATTTATACCATGTATAACTGCACACATTTTTATTTAAAAGCAAGCAATTGCAATAGAGCTTGCCGTTTGTCAAAACAAAAACATTTTTTTCATATTTTCATGTCCAGTGCGTGTGGATGTATGTGGATGTGCGTGTTCAAGGCAAACCAAATCGACCAAGATGTTTGATGCACTCTAGTATATCTCTATGTGCTTTTCATTTCCACTTGAAAAAGACAATAATGTAATAATATACGCCATTTGGTGGCGACAAAATGCGGGAGGCAGCAATGCACTCATTCAACGAAGAAGAGATAATCAAAGCAAATCGACCAGGATGTTTGAGGTTGTAGAATACAAGGGGCGAGTTATGCCTTGTTTCATGTTTTGTTGTAACTGTGCGTTCACACAGTTGATCCCGGAAGTCATTCATTGTGTATTGGGAGCCAGGCGGACAAAGATAGAAAAGAGGAATAGGCGGAGGCGGGTGGACAAGGCGATTTAGGAGGATAAAAAAAGTTTAAAATCCTCCAACTTTATGTAAATGAGCTATGACGTGTCTAGGAGGGAAAGGTGGAAAATCCATCGATAGCCAATGGGGATGTCTCGTTCTGCTGTCGTCCCTCGGTCAGATCTGTCCCAGAGAACAACCTGCGTAACTTTAGTTCCTACCAAACATTCGTTCCAAGATGTCGCTGGAAATGCTGATTGCTGCCGTAGCAGTCCTCTATGATTTGACAACATTACATTTGGCAAAATTAGTGTTTATTTGGGATGATCATTTCCGTAAATATGATTGGGGAGTAAGTAAGGGATAATGTCCAACGAGGTGTCCATTAACAGAAATGAATGGACGACGCGGAGGCGTGAACCGGTTGCTTCCGCGAAGTACCATGGTCACTTACGAAAGAATGAAATATTTAATCAATTAATAATACTTCGATGTGTTTTAGAGTTAAAATCGTGAGGGTTTTTTTATTTTTACAAGTCGAGCAGACTATAGGCTCTGTGCACAACTCGCGTGACGTACTTCCGTTTTCCCCGGTTGTCGGCAGAAGAGTTTCCGGTTTTCTTCCTGCTTCACTACAACAGCGGTGAATATGAATCAAAACGAACAAATGAGAGCTGTAACTGTACGAAAGAAGAAAAAAAATAACATGAGGGATGGATATAAGTTGCAGAAGGTTGTAGGGGGCTCAAATGAGCATTGTTGTGTGCGACTGTGTACTGGATCGAGTCGGTATAACACCGAACTCAGCTTCCACCGGTTTCCTAAACATACTGGCCACCGTACACAGTGGCTTCACAAGATCCGCAGAACCGGGTTTACCATTACTCCGCATACAAAGGTCTGCAGCCGTCATTTCACCAAGGACCAGATCCGCACCACTGCAAAAGGAAGACGGTTTTTAACTGCCAACGCCATACCAACCTTGTTCGAGTGGAACGCTTACAGCAACAAGACGCGGGCCGGTGTTTGGGAGCGCCGCACTCGTCCGACATCGAGTCCGGAACCTGGCCCGGCGGAGACCGAGGAGGAGATTGTGGATATGGTCCCGATGCCCATAGACCACGATTACGTGGTCTATGGATTTATGATCTATGATCTATGGTTCTATGATCTATGGTCTATATCTATGGTCTATGGTCTATATCTATGGTCTATATCTATGACCTATGGTCTATATCTATGATCTATGGTCTATGATCTATTGTCTATATCTATGGTCTATTGTCTATATCTATGATCTATGGTCTATATCTATGATCTATGGTCTATATCTATGATCTATGGCATTTCTAATGAAATGTAATGTAAATGTTTATTTACTGGTATAAATTTATGATGCAACATTGAATGTAGTGAGTTGATTTTTGGGTCCATTGAATGAGAAGTAGACTCAGCAGACATCCGGGCAGTATCAACAATACATTTATTCATATTCTGGTTACCTAACATTACCTTCGCCGATCTATACACACTTGAATTACACAAATAACATAGTATGCAAAAAAACACCAAAAGGTTCAAATATTGGCCACAAAGTGACAGTGAAAAACTGTGTGCTTCTCACCAGTAAGTAGCACACCTGCTGAGTGATGATGACATCATAAACTAGCATCTGTCATGAGTGAATAACTGCTGAAAACATGCAGTATTTTGTTCACATATGAAGTACATTACTTTGCACAAAATAGCATTCAAAACAGAAAATGTAACTTTGACAGACCTATGGTCTATATACATTAGAAATGTATATAGACCATAGAATCTCATAGATCATAGATATAGACCATAGATCATAGATCATAGATAGACCATAGATCATAGATATAGACAATAGATCATAGATATAGACCATAGATCATAGATATAGTCCATAGATCATAGATATAGACCATAGATCATAGCTCATAGATATAGACCATAGATCATAGATATAGACAATAGATCATAGATATAGACCATAGATCATAGATATAGACCATAGATCATAGATCATAGATATAGACCATAGATATAGACCATAGATATAGACCATAGATCATAGATATAGGCCATAGATATAGGCCATAGATCATAGATATAGACCATAGATAGACCATAGATCATAGTAATAGACCATAGATCATAGATATAGACCATAGATCATAGATATAGACCATAGATCATAGATATAGATCATAGATATAGACCATAGATCATAGATATGGACCATAGATATAGCCCATAGATCATAGATCATAGATATAGACCATAGATATAGACCATAGATCATAGATCATAGATATAGACCATAGATATAGACCATAGATCATCGATCATAAATCCATAGACCACGTAATCGTGGTCTATGGGCATCGGGACCATATCCACAATCTCTTCCTCGGTCTCCGCCGGGCCAGGTTCCGGACTCGATGTCGGACGAGTGCGGCGCTCCCAAACACCGGCCCGCGTCTTGTTGCTGTAAGCGTTCCACTCGAACAAGGTTGGTATGGCGTTGGCAGTTAAAAACCGTCTTCCTTTTGCAGTGGTGCGGATCTGGTCCTTGGTGAAATGACGGCTGCAGACCTTTGTATGCGGAGTAATGGTAAACCCGGTTCTGCGGATCTTGTGAAGCCACTGTGTACGGTGGCCAGTATGTTTAGGAAACCGGTGGAAGCTGAGTTCGGTGTTATACCGACTCGATCCAGTACACAGTGGCACACAACAATGCTCATTTGAGCCCCCTACAACCTTCTGCAACTTATATCCATCCCTCACGTTATTGTTTTTCTTCTTTCGTACAGTTACAGCTCTCATTTGTTCGTTTTGATTCATATTCACCGCTGTTGTAGTGAAGCAGGAAGAAAACCGGAAACTCTTCTGCCGACAACCGGGGAAAACGGAAGTACGTCACGCGAGTTGTGCACAGAGCCTATTGAATATCTCCCGTATGCAGGCGTTGCAAAGCAACGTGGCCATAGCGTCTTCATAGCGTCAACGTCTTTCCTAGGTGTAAATAAACACTTTTTAACCTACACCCTCCAACCAATCAGAATCGAGAATTCACCCAGACCATGATATAATTGGGGAATAATTCTGTTTTTAATGACTTTATCAAGTAACATTCCATCAAGTAACTTTCCGTGATCAACGATGTCGGTAAATGGGCTGTGCTCCAGCAGTAGTCGCGTGGTAGTGTTTAACGCGTGTGGCGCGCTGGCCGTTTAAATTAAAAAAAAGAAAGAACGAACATTCTGAAGGGGGACAAAAGCGACTTAGGTGGAGTGGACAAGGCGGATTCCTCTTTGTGCGCTTTCGGTGTGAACGCACAGTAAGGAGATATTCTACCGAACAAAACGCACGAGTGGGTGAAGCTTTCAGAAGGGGATTTTGTATGTATTTTTACAGTGGCCAGTCTACACAGTGTTGATTTGAAACCTTTACAGACACCTTTTTACAATCAACTACTGCTGGCTGAGTTTGTGTTCGCTTATTACACGCTTACAGATCCCCCACCTCCAGCAACATCATTGGTCAAAACAAATTTGAGGTGAAAGAAGCAACAATGTCCTCACTTTGATCACAGCCTGTGTTGTCAAGCCCTGAGACCTCGTCCTCCTCTTGTTTTATGGTGACCGTTTTGGCTGCATGACGAGGATGCCAGTCTTGATCTTTGTCATCATCCTCATGTCCCGCCTCCTGAGACTCTGTCTTTAACTCTGTGAATAAAGAGCAACAAACCTTAAATATTTAATATATAAGACAAGTAGACAAATCTTGCCAACTTCTAGCTGAGATCTGCCCTGTTACAAGCACAGAGAGAAAGGTTGAACATAGGAAAAATACACAGATATGGGTACACTTTACACAACTTCACAAGTTTCAGTGAAGCCGAAATCGTTTTTTTTTTTGTGTTTTTTTAATGTGGCAATATGTCTTATATGATCTTCAACATAGTAATCTATGCCATTTTGTCACGGTTACAAAAATGAGGCCGTCATTTAGAGAAAACAGGTGTAAAATCCAGTCTCCACCAACTAGTTTGTGAACAGTCTACTCTGCTCCAATCTCAAGTGGTTTTCTTTTCGTGGCATCAAAGTGCATTGAAGGTATCCCTTCGACGTCACAACGAATCGACACCGGCCGCGAGGTGTGTGTCGATGTGTGGAGCTCCGTCTGGGCCGCAGTTGTCCACGTCTGAGAGAGGGTTAAGCTTCTCGGGCACTATAGTAATAGTATATCGCCAGTGTGTGGTATATTTCATATACAGCATCGCTCATCATCGCTCATACACAACAAGCGACTAGCTTAAAAAAGCCACCCTGACGTAAAACACACTATCTACAACACACACACACAATTCAAGATCAACATATTTAGTCAACTTATTTAGCCTTTACACCACTCACCTGTAGTTTATCAAACAACTAAAGCATAGGACATACATAGTACACACAGCTCTGTATCCATGCACATTAATAACTGTGGTAGCATTGGACAAAAAGAGTCGCATCACAGCATAGACGCTGGAAGTATGGTGCCATGGATGCTGCATTAAACAAAAATTGCATTCTACCTCATCTCTCCGTTACGACTGACTGCGTCAACCACATTGACTAGTTGTATAGGTAAGCCATTACACTAGCTGTGTGTCTAAATATTAGCAATGATGTGATGGTAGCGTAGCGAAGTACTAGAAAATAGTTAAAGATTTACGCATACTAACGCAATCTTATTAGTATGCTGTATTAGTACAAAGATTACTTTTGTATTTATTGGGGAACAGCAGGGGTGCTGAGTGCCCTCAAAAGAAAGTTTGGAGGGGTCTCCAACAGTCTATAAAAAGTCTATTGACTATTCTCTTCATTTCAATGCAGTCTACCGCTCTTACAATGTGTCAAAATGCAATATAGAATAAATACATACAATAAATACCAGTAGAATAGAATTTGAAAGGAAACACCCCCCATCTAAGCTGTAATGGTTTGGGGAGTACATTGGGAGATAAGTGCTCAATAACAGGGTTTTTCTTTGCTACTTATTTGATAATTGTGGTAATATGGAGCTTGTGCGTAAGAGACGTCATTTAGACATTTGTTTAGACAGAGCATTAGATGTAATGATAGAGCATAATCTATACTAGTTTCCCCTTTGATAAGCAGGACAATATAGTCCGTTTTGCATTATAAGGGACTTCCATTACAATGTGTAAGCGTGTGCATTTACGCTACCATGCAGGTGAATGTATGTTCCACAGCACAGCACCTGTCGCAAAAAATACGTTCCTGCGTGCATGCATCACAGCAATAATGTCCTCACCTTCACCACAGCCCACGCCATCATGCTCTGAGACCTCATCCTCTTCTTTTTTTATGGTAACCATTTCAGCTGCGTAATGACAATGCCAGTCTTGATCTTTGTCATCATCCTCATCTTCCTCCACCCCCTCATTTGACTCTGTATTTGACACTGTATTTGAGTCTGAAGAAAGAGCAACTTCCGGTCAGAGAGCAACAACCCACAGAAAAATGTAACAAGGCAAGTAGAAGATTTAACTTCAACATATATCATACGCCGTTGTCACCCAACCGTGCGAGGGGTGTGACTACCGTGCGACTACCGGTGCTTCGATTTGGACACGCACACGAGGGCAAAGGTGACCTCCCTGATATCAGTTTCTCGTGGGATGTCTGTGAATATCAATATCAGCGATCTTATAGTGTGAAATATTGTCTAATGTCCAGTTTTTAGAACAAGACTAACCTGAAAGAAATCTTGCAAGCTAATATTGTCAAATCAAACGCATCATGGTGCGCATCTGTCTGCGTCTCGGTGTCATTGACCGGGGCGGGTTTGGGTGGCAGTTGTGTGGACTTCGTAGGCTTCACTCTTGCGTGGGTGTACAATGAACACACCAGTAGCCGCACATTTGGGACCTTGCATCTTTTTCCAAGTGTTACGCAGAATTGGGGTGGATCCATTATATACACCCGCATATTTTAACGATTAGAGATATGAGAAATAACTGAGAAGATAAGATGCAAACTAGAGCAAGACGTCTTACCCGTACCTGCTACTAAATAAAATGCTTGAATCTGAATTCACCATCGCTTAAAATAAATAGTAATTTAAGGTTTTACAATTTGCGATTAACCTTAACCCTAAAATGTGCGATTGTATAAACATTGTAAGTTTAATGTACCCATCGTCTTTCAAATCGGTTTTCCATCTCAACCTGAGTCACAGTCAAATCAAATGTTAAAGATGCATTAAGATCCGACAATAAAAAAAGATATTCATAGTTGGTTGCAGGACCGGTCCTTCATACGGCCCTTGACACGGCCCTACATAGGACCCTGGATGTGGCGGGAAGTCTGTGAACGTACCTGGCTGTTCAGACAGCTGTTCCTCCTTCGCCTCTTCCACAGCACTTCTCCGCCTCTTTTTAAAATTCTCAACGGCAAACAACCTTTGTCCTTTGACTTTAATGTGTCTCCTTTGCTTCACCAAACGTCTGGGCCCCCAATGTGCCAATCTTTTTTCTCGTTCCTCTTCTTGATTGGGTTGGCAATTATTTATTAGTCTTGCTCCCTCAGACTGACCTACACAAAATCAAAACAAGAAACAAAAAAAAAACAGAATGTTAATTCAAGTATGTACAATGCAAATTACAATTTTACGATATGAAGTGTAGTGTGTAACAAAATAGCAAATACATATGGCATGATTCGACAGCATAGTCCACATTAGTTCAGACTTGGTCCAATGGTGTTAACTACCAGATATTTCATTATCATAATGCCGAGTGAGAGGTATGTTAATCTAATATAAATTGCCTGAGCTAAAATGTAGTTATTTTTGTTATTTGGTCATGTGTGATGCTATTTTTTTGTTTTTTGCAACAGGGGAGAATGTGGCTGTATAAGCTACATTCATTGGAACCTGCATATCATTTGATGTTTCCCCAAGAAGGAAAAAAAAATTAAAAACATAGGCACAGATGCACATGAACACCAATATACAAACGTCTGGGCCCCCAATGTGCCAATCTTTTTTCTCGTTCCTCTTCTTGATTGGGTTGGCAATTATTTATTAGTCTTGCTCCCTCAGACTCACCTACACAAAATCAAAACAAGAAACAAAAAAAAAACAGAATGTTAATTCAATATGTACAATGCAAATTACAATTTTACGATATGAAGTGTAGTGTGTAACAAAATAGCAAATACATATGGCATGATTCGACAGCATAGTCCACATTAGTTCAGACTTGGTCCAATGGTGTTAACTACCAGATATTTCATTATCATAATGCCGAGTGAGAGGTATGTTAATCTAATATAAATTGCCTGAGCTAAAATGTAGTTATTTTTGTTATTTGGTCATGTGTGATGCTATTTTTTTTGTTTTTTGCAACAGGGGAGAATGTGGCTGTATAAGCTACATTCATTGGAACCTGCATATCATTTGATGTTTCCCCAAGAAGGAAAAAAAAATTAAAAAACATAGGCACAGATGCACATGAACACCAATATACACAAACGGAGGTCGGTCACTGGAGGTACACCCAACAGCACATCAATCTCTACAGCTCCTTTTCGAACTAACCTTTCTGACCAAGCCACTTTTCTGGATACGGATGGGCCAACGTGGGCCGCATATCGACAAAGTGAAAGGAGCAGACGTGGCGACATTGTGCGGAGTCCTTGAGCCGCAGGGCCTGACACCAGCGCCGCAGCGCGTCTCCATCCTTGGGCGGCGGGTGCAAGTCGTAGGGCGGCTTGCAGGGACACTGGGACCGGCGCAGGGCCCGGTGCTCGTAGCACTCCTGGTCCAGAAACGCCGCCCGCTGCCTCCAGTTGTTATGGCAACCATTCGCGGCGCACACGATGTTGCTCATATCGCGGTGAACGTATACAACGGTGTACGCTAAACTCAAACGAAGGCGCCATCCGCTGCAAGTAGAAGGATGAAACGGAAGTCCGAAGAGAAAAAACGTCGCTAACTTCCGCTTTGCTTGACGTTCACTTCCGCGTTTGCTTGACGCTTACTTCCGCTTTGCTTTGACGTTTACTTCCGCTTTGCTTTGACGTTTACTTCCGCTTTGCTTTGACGTTTACTTCCGCTTTACTTGGAAACATAAGAAACCACTAGAAAGCCACGCAAACCGCACAGGTAAATCCTCGCGGGTTAAAAACCCGCAAAGAAAGCAAGCCTCGACCGACGGAAGCGCGGATCAGCTGGATCCACTTCCGGTTCCGCGGTGCGCATGCGCAACCCGAGCAGCAGCAGCAGCAGCGCGCTAAATCTATCTCGTCTGGTCCCCGTGGTTTACAAGTGGTGAAAACGGTCTCGGCTTAAGTTGCAATGAACAAGACATCCCTGAGAGGTGGGTTGGGTTTTTTGAGACATGTGCTGGGCTAGAAAGAAGAAAAAAAAGGCTAGGCCTCGTCTTGGAAAGCTTGTTGTTGAGTCTGACTGAAGTCGACTTCCCTTTGTGCATCCCGTTGCTTAGCATTCAACAGGAGCGTGCTGTAGTAGTACTAGCCATGGGTGAACGTGTTTGTCCTAATATATGTATATGTCCTACTGTGTGTCTGCTCGTGTGTAAGAATGAAGAGGCAAAGAATCGAAAGCCCGTCTCACGCTAACACAGTAAACAAGACAAAGATGCCACTTTCCAAAGCAGAGGTGAGATATCTGTGGAAAAACCAACGTGCACCGCTGCGCATGCGTACATACACTCGCATTGGAAGTTATATTGCACGTTTGTGTTCATTTAATGTTACCTTTGTGTTTGCTGCGCACATCCGTTTCGTGGCAGGTGCGTGAAATGGTTCAAAATGAGGTCCAGAATGCAAGGAAACAGTCTCAGGCCAAAATGGACGCCCTGCCCAACGACGCGCATTATGCATGTGCACTGGGCAAATTGGAGGTGAGTAAGCTACACTTTTTTTGTGTTGACAGAGGGAGTCTTCATGATATAGAGCAAGATCACATGTCATTCAAGTTAAATGACCTCCGTCTGTCGCTTTACCTTGGGAGTGTCCACCTAAATATTACTATTTCTCTCTCTTTAGATTCAGATTGAGAAGCTGAAGAGGAGAGCAGATGCAGCCATAGACCATATTATGAAGCAGGGTGTTAACAATAGTCAAGACACCCCACAGCTAAAGGTTGGACACACACACACACACACACACACACACACACACACACACACACACACACACACACACACACACACACACACACACACACACACACAGTTGTCTTACCCAATGTTACATCATGTTCAAGTTTTTTTTTTTAACAAACATTGGCCTGGCTGCAATTCTACATCTAAAAGATGAAATTGATTTGCAACATACTTTGCCAACCTGGTAGTGGCACTCAAAAGGACATGTATTGTAGTTGCAGATCATATCCCTGATGGGAACATAATAATACAAGTTCAGTATTAGCCAAGCAATTCACATTTTCCCATCAGAATGTAAATATACATAACAAATGTAAATAAAAGTATTTTTTCTGAATTTTTAAAATACTTGCCAATATTGATCTTGCAGATTTCACGATCGCCTGTCGCTGGAACAGCCATGTCAAAAATATCCAGGTATAATACACCAAGAAAACTAATATTGATTTCCAGACATCTTGAGCACAATGACATTAAGCGTTGTCCCCATGCATTGTTATTGATTACTTAAATCTGTACTATGTAGATGGGTTTGTTTTATTCGTGAGAAACTCTAGTTGTTTTTTTGGGTTTTGTTTTAGTAAATGGAGTAGAACAGTTACATAACATAGGTTTAATGTGTTTATTGTGCAGATCAGACTTGGGGGATGAATCCACACCGACTGCTTCGCACAGTAAGCAATCTTCTAGTACAGTATGTTCTCCATACATCTGTGCCTTAATTCTTCTGTGGGTTTTTGTAATTGTGCAACGTGTCCACAGTAACCATGGGCAGCACAGCTGTGAAAGACAAAGGAAAGCTCCTTCAAGCAATGGTACATCTGTTTTATTTCTTGCAAATATAAATCAATGGATGAAACACTCCTTTTTTTAAAGTTATTAAGTAAAATTACGAACACTTTTTTTGATTTAATGTGTAACTCTTTGCATACATTCGGATGTGGCATGTTGATTCTTTCCGTTCTACAATAGAGGAATTGCACTAAGCTAAGCTCTTGTGGTTCTTCTAAGATGATTATTGATGGAGGTTGTTTAGTTGTATACCTCTATGCAAGTATACCTCGACTGGTGATGTTGGTTTTGTGGAGATTGCATTGGCCAACAACTAAAGCTATGGTTAGATGGTTATGCCTCGATTTGTTAAGGGGAATGACTGATGATGATTTGATATGAAGATATTGTGCTCCCCTTTCAGGAAGCCACCAACAAAACAATGAGGATGATGCAGGCCAATAATGAAGGTATGAATTAAATGCCCTAAATGGCATTGTATATTTGAAGTCAAAGGCAGGAATTCACACCTGCTACAACTGTAAATATTAGAATTGGTTGTTAAGTTATTTCCGCTTGCTTTCCGCACCTATTACATGCACAGCTTTGAAGGTCGCCCATGATGGTTTAGAGAAGGCGACTTCAACTCCATTTGAAGGTCATTTGTTCAAGGTAGGAATAACCCCTAGCCATTAAATTGAAAAACACAGATGCATAAATTATTCATAGTATTGTTTAGCTTTTTTTTTTCTTAATACACACATCTTTTTTACTTTAGCTGCATGCTGTGCCGATTAAGAAAGAGTGTGACAGGACGGAAATGTCAGTTGATGGCCATTATGGGGTGAATAAAGAGGAGCAGCAGGAGCAACCAATAGCCACGAATATTAAAGTGGAACGGTTGGACGAGGAAGAAAGCTTCCCACACAATCATCTACAACAGGTAACGCATTTTCTCTTAATTTCTGCTTGAGTACAAGGTACAAAGTCATTTTGGGTCATTGTAGCCAAAGTAGCTCAAAGCCTCAAAAGAAGGGAGTATGTGCTACTGGCCCCACTTTAAAAATTAATAATTGCTTTTTTTTAAACAATCAATTGTTTTATTGCACATAACACAAAGGCTTGTGTTTATTCCAAACCACTGTCTGTTGTCATATATTGAGATGGGATTTATATTGAGTCTTGAATGGGACAACTACACGTTAACTAGTTAACCTTTAGTTTGAATAATTTCTTCCTCCTTAATTGTGTGCTCTGTCATTTTAAAAGGAGGCCTCCGTGTATCCTCCACTCCCCGCCACGCCTTTCCCGTCTGTTCTCAACATAGAGGCCGCCTCCTACAGCCTCCCCCCACGGCTGAGCCTCCAGCTGGCCCTGATCCGCCACCCGCCGGGCCTCTCCATCCTCTGGGACGTGGAGGAGAAGGACCCCTCGGCGCCCCCTATGGAAAGCTACAGGTGAGGGGAAGGAAGCCCACCTAAACAGGTTTGGAGACCACGGCCGTTTGTCAATACGCATTGCCATATCGTTATGTGGTCATTGGAGTGTTTACTGAAAATGCCAAACAGCTTGTTAGAAAATGGTCAGTTTACAATATACGTTTTCATTAATCCGGCCCTCCTGAACAGATCTGATTTTGGTCATGTATGAAATGGTTCTATTTGGCTGGTGTTTTATTTCCAGTTGAAGAGCAGGGCATCAAACATATCTGGTTGGTATTATGAAGTGTCTTCCTCTCTGTCCACAGTGTGTACATGGCGATGGAGAAGGACAAGGGGAGTGGCGTATTTCCAGAGTGGAAGACGCTGGGCATAGTGAAGGCCATCCCTCTGCCCATGTGTGTGATGGTCAGTAAGTTCAAGCCGGGCTTCAAGGCCTGCTTCGCCGTGGTCGCTAAGGACATGTTTGGTCGCTACGGACCATACAGTAAGATCATACCGGCGGTCATACCTGACCAGAACACAAACCTCCCATAACGGACCAGCCCTAAAGGACAACATATACCTCCCATAACGGACAACATAAACCTTAAGAGGACCTTTGCTTTTCAAGACTATTTCAAAGTGTTTCCCTCAAATGAGGAAATGTCGTCAGTTCCGATAGTGATGTTCATTTTAAGATGCAACTGTTAATCTTGTTTAATTCATCTGACTTGACTGATTGAGGTGTTACTATATCAAATTATTTTACATTGTTTTTTTACAAATGGTATTAAAATGTACATAATTTTGAAAAATTTGCAATGTGTTAATGCTCCTTTTTATTTTACATTTGTCTCATATCTGTTGGTATAACCCACTAGTGCCCTACACAAATCTGCTGATGTTTCGATGGCTTTCATTTTGAAATTGATTGATCAGCCTGCATGTGGTCAGATGATGCATGTTGAGTTAATCAACACTTTTGGCCATCAATCTACATACAAAAACAAATTACAAAGCATGTTTGCAAATGTATTACAATTTTATTCAGTATTCATTCAAGTATTAAGGCCCTTTGCTGTGGACTGAATGGACCTGAGGGGCCTCCTCTTTGCTCTGATTATCCTTGGTCTTTAGAAGTTAATTGGATCTGTTGCAAATGTAACTGATTCAACATGATTTAGAAAGGCATCATTTGTAGTGCATGTCAACCCAAAGGCCCAGCCTACAAATATGTCACCATTATTTACTAAGTGGTCTATAACCCCTACCCCTACCATATGTGAGTAAGAGTTTCAAGAGAAACTGCTTTTCACAACACACATGACGTCAGACAACTTCCATTCTGACTTGAAACAGGTTAACTTCTGCTAGCATATGCAAGCGCCATGGAGTTCACCCAGTCTCTTGTACATCTGCTACAAATACGGCTAATTGATGTACATCGACCTGTAGACAAATTCTGCTCGCGACACGTGGAAAACTTGATAAAGGCTATACATTTATTGAAGGGCACCTGTTTAATTATGAAGGCAAGTGTTTTTGTGACCCACAGCTGATTGACTGAACCCACTTTAGAAAGAGGAACAAGCCACTCCTATGATACTCCTTCACCCTGCGTATGGCCCTCTCTACTAAAATCCTCAGACGGGCAATAGCATGGGTCTTCTGGGTGTCCTCCATGCTGAGTAGACTTCTTCAGTGGAGGGATGACGACTGTTGCCCCCACCCTTGTCTGACATTACTCCGTCTCTGGGCTGAAGTAACTAAGCTCCGATTTCTGAATTATTTCTATATCTGACATGGAGCAGGACCTTTAAAGGTTGTGATTTTTATAGTTGGAAAAGGTTTCTGACTGCAGTGAGAGAGAGGATGCTGTTTCACAGTGTTTCACTTTTTGATCCTCATCCATGAAGCTTCTTTAGTTTGACTGACTTGTGGGGGTGTCTGACATTTTCAACCTCTTAAGTGTGTCACCCCAGAGAGACCTCCCCACCAGTCAGAACTAAACAAGCTTCTTGGATGAGCAGCAAAACCAAGTATTTTCACAGCAAGTCCAGCTGCTCTGACTACAAGATAGTTACAATGTAATTCAATGCCATATATTTTTTCTGCAAGACAGAATAAGCCATTTCCTTTTTTTCATAATACTTACCAGGAGAAGAACGGCAGCAATAGTTATGCTCTTTTGGCACTGCACCTGCAGGCAACACCTCCTCCATGCCATCCCCTGGGACAGGCATCTCCTGAGAGTCATCCAGGACAGTGGCACCAAGACGCCTTCTTGCTCGCTGGTTAACTGACTCCTGAGCTTGTAAGCCTCTTCCTAGGAGTATAAAATATGTTGGATTAAACTTGATTGTCGTGGTACATTTTTCAGTCCCCAAAAATCCCACAAAATTAAACATAACCAATGTTGTATATGGCAACAGGACTATTTATTATGCTTTAATTTTTTGTATGGATTGACAAAAGCTGCATTAAAACACAAATCTAAAACAAAACATTTATCTTCATACATTTATTTTGTATGTGTTTCTAACAAAATATATTATAATGAATTGTAAGGCACTGGAATATTGAACTTAATATAACAAATGATAGTGACCTTTATTGTTAAACGTAATGTGGTACCAGGTTCAACCCTTCCCTTTACCCCAGTCATTCCAGTGGAACCCAGACGGCACTGCTCCTTGTCTGATCCGGTTTCGCCCGCTGGCTGTTGTGTAGACATCGTCTGGGGCGAAATGTCGACTGCACACGAAGGTGCTCCCACGAAGGATCTTGAAGCTCGGCCCCTCTCTCTTGATGGCCCTCACCCAGCGGGCGCGTTTCTCTGCGTCCACAGGAAATTTGTGGAAACTCAAATAGGGAAATTTCTGTTTGTTATTGGAACAACTGGGAACACTGCAGTAGCATTTCCTTTTTGACTGTGCCATGCCTGTTTGACGGGCTGCTGTTGAGATGCAGACACAGGGAGAAAGGAAAGAGCAAAAATGATTAATCACATCAGCATATGAAAATTGTTTAGCATTTAGCTTTGATTAAGAGTCAGTATAATAATAATATCTAATAAATAAATACATCCACCTAAACGACCCTACAAAAAAAAATCTTTGGACTACACTAAGTTCATTGGCTATGCAGTGGCTCACATCATCCCACTTATTGTACCGTACTGATCGTTTAAATGCGCCGTAGCACAATAACATGGGCAGACTGTGGCATGGAGGTACACATTTACCAGTATTTCGCCTTCTTAGTCATCTTACTTAAATGTCATTAAATATTTGTAAGGTTTTGAGTTGACCGAGTCCATGCAAACAAGTTTGTTCATAAAGGTTGTGAATGCCCTGTTAACACACGTTGGCGACTTTACAACAAAGACTTTACAAAGCACAGGCGGGCAGCAGTGCCTGTTGTCATGGTGATAAGCACGGTTGCAGCACCGGCATGGCTTATAGCTGAAACGTGTTCGTGTTTTGCCCACAATAAAAAAAAAAAGTTTTAATATAAATGTGTTACTACGTAAACATTAGTCTTAACTTTACCTTTCGAAATGACTTCCGCGTTGTTGTAGAGAATTCCAAAATGTCCCCGTGTAGTCCTTCCCCCCGGTCCGGAATGTGAACCGGAAGTCAGGATAACCCGCTTCGAGGGAGTCAGAACGGAAGTTGTCTGACGTCATTGTGACACATTGTGAGTGTTTTGAATATCGTCCTCTGACTTGTCTCTTCTCTTGTGGTTTATACCCAGACCAAAGGTGGGCGAGTTGTTTAGGATTTGGTTAAAACCTTTAAACCTAAAAATAAATGAATAAATACATTCATCCAAATTAACCTACACAATAAACCTACTAAGGAAAACGCTAAGTGCCTCACATCATCTCACCTATTACTGTTATTGATCGTTTAGATAAATACAATTTTCTTACAATGGCAGGCTGGAAGGTAAACATTTACCAATATGTTTGCCTTCTTAGTCGTCTTACATAAATCTCATTAAATATTAGAAGGGTTTTGAATTGACTGAGTCAATGAAAACAAGTTTTTCATAAAGGTTGTCAATGTTCTGTTAATACATGTAGGAGGATCATTTATAGAAATTAACATCAAATTACTTTTAGACTTTTAAGATATGACAAATTGGAGTGTCATCACCTTTTTAATAAGAGGGTTTACGAAGTGTCCCATTGTACAGGTTGAACGATGTCCAACACTTAACTAATGACCTCGCGTAATGTGTTGTGTTCGATGTCGGTTTTGTTTTTAATCCCATCTGGACAAATACTACAGGCCACTGTCAGTTCATTATTTGCTGGAGTCCTGGGAGGTTGCATGCAGTCAGCAACAGTTGTTTGATGCTTTGTAAATGCTTGGCGCCAACACTGACTAACCAATATATCACCGTGCACTAATTACTGATTGATTCAAGATTCAAGAAGCTTTATTTATCCCGAGGGAAATTACTGTGCAATACAAAGGTGCAATACAATGGTGGGAAGGTAATACAGGGTTTAGAGTAAAAATAAGCTAACGTAAAATAAAATAAAGGCTAACATAAAATAAATCAAACAATTAACTAAATCCTAAAGGTGACAAAATGCAACACAATTGCAGTTAAACGTAGGTATAAACAACAATACGCACGGTGCAATTTAGCAGCATATAATGAAACAAAATAAGTACAAACTAGTGAAAACTAAATAAGCTTATGGTTTCCCCATGCGCAAGACATGAAACTAAACAAAAGACATCAGCGTGGAGGTGCTGTGTATGTCCGTGGTCGCCTCTAGGTGGCAGTGTGAGCGCCGCGACCCGGAAGCTGTTCTGCGCATCTCTTATAGCCCACAATTCCTTTTTCCGTCTTCCTCTTTCCCTTCGGCCGCAATGTCTAAGAGAGGTACGATGAAATTGCTTTGCAGAATCTATATGCATCTGACATTAAGACCGCCGCACCCGAGTTGAAAATCATCCCTGTGTTTATAAAGTAACATGCGCGAACTGTTATGTGTGTTTATTTTTTGATTTGAGGAAACAATTTGTTAGTTATGACATGTATTGGTATTGGTTAGCTACAGAAGCCCATGTTCGGTGGGATAGCTAGCTAGCTAGCTTTTAACGATTAAGGCAAAATGGGGTCGGATATAAATGACTTTTCGCCTTCAGGCCTGACGTGGCTGTGCTTTTAATATTGTTTACTAAAATATGAAAAACAAATGTGGACAAACTAACTTCAGTGGTAACAGTCATTGCTTTAACCGAAGCTAATGCTAACACGTCCAAATGGACTTGACTTAAGGTCCGCCTGCGCGCTGGTGTTTATTTGTACACGTTTGATCCCGGCTCTGTAACGAATCCGTTCAGCGATGAATGAATCATTATCCGAGCATAATCGTTGAGCATGCTACTCCCATGCTCAGTGTTTTTGTTTTAACACGTCAATTGGCAAGTTCGTGGATTTCAGGCATCTGCTAAAATGTGGTGGTGTGCTAGTACAGTCGTTGCCTGTTTGCTTGTGGGTGTCCCAACCCCTTCAAAAAAGCACTTGCTTGGTCTGTCCAGTGGCTGGGTGAGTTGTCGTAGAAGGGAATATTGAGCCCATCACTGTGGGTGAGATGGCGGTGAATTACTATGACTGACTAATCTCAATCAGTGATGGGACAAACACTTGCTGCTGTAATCCTGGTGGAAAGCCTCAATTTGTATTCATTGAAGGCTCCATCAGTTTTTTGATTTGGCACACGTCAGTCATATTTCATTGATATTTACCTACCTGTTGCAGGTAGGCTTGTCTCAATGGCAGATAATCAGTAAATGAATGACATGGTGTATTTTGGTTCTGTTCAACAGGACGTGGTGGGTCATCTGGAGCGAAGTTCCGCATCTCGCTGGGTCTCCCAGTGGGTGCGGTTATCAACTGCGCTGACAACACAGGTGAGGCCAGTTTTTGCTCGCCATTGCAGACATTAACCTGAGTTCCAGCTCCAGTAGGGATATCTAACTTTTTATTTGAACAAATGTAAATTGATGTTTGCTGGTGGGTTTCCCCACCCCTTCAAAAAAGCACTTGCTTGGTCTGTCCAGTGGCTGGGTGAGTTGTCGTAGAAGGGAATATCAAGTCCGTCACTGTGGGTGAGATGGCGGTAGAACTGCTATGACTGACTAATCTCAATCAGTGACGGGACAAATCTTATCTATGCTACATTAGTTGATCCAATTATTCCAAAGCCTGTTGAGTGTTATGATTTCTGTAGCAACCCTTATTTGTTTTATCTTTACTGTTTTGACTTTGATCTTCATTTACTGACCTGGTTTCAGCTAAGTCACATAACCGTGGCTTTCATCTGTAGCTTCAGTGTGTCTCTGTAGTGTGGTGCTGCTGTTGGTTTCATCGCCTCTTGTGCTGTCTCTCCCCCTTTCCTTGTAGGGGCCAAGAACCTGTACATCATCTCTGTTAAGGGCATCAAGGGTCGCCTAAACCGTCTGCCTGCTGCCGGAGTGGGTGACATGGTTATGGCCACAGTCAAGAAAGGCAAGCCAGAACTCAGAAAAAAGGGTGAGTGCTTGAAATGGAGCTAAATGGATTTCACTTAATGCTTTGGGTAATTTGCTTTGTTTTTCAAAATTGTTTTGAAAGTTTAGTTGCGGTGTTTACATGCCCAGCAGTCTACAATCCTTCAGGGATGCAAATAACTTTTTGTCGCTTTTGACCTTAATTTCTCTCCAGCGAGTAGTTGACATTTCAGAGTCTAAATTCAGGACCACTCGCCTGTCGGGCAAGTGAAGTAATTAAGAGCTAGTGAAACTTTTTTTTTTATAACTGCAGGAGGGACGTCATGTGTAGAAAATGTAAATATAACGCAACTGATAATTTAACTTTAAAAAAATCGTGCCTGGCATCCGGGATCTCTCCATATATACAGAGCATGGATACAGATGCACAATCAGGTAGCTTGACTCGGCGCCAGTCTGATGCGCGAGGCGGAGAGCTATACTAATTTCTCCAAGTGCAACAAAAATGTGGCGTGAGGACGGCTATGCATGCATTGCTCCCTCGGTTCCACTAGCCGCAGCTTATTGTTAATAACTCATTAACTTTATCGCTAGGTTAATATAGTTAAGAATAGACTGATTAAAAAATGATTTTGTTATGAACTTGTAAGTTATGGATTTAAAGACTTGATAACCCTGTTGATTGGTCTTCCCAAGCCAGCCCAGCCTTCTGGGGGGGGACCCCAATCAAGCACAAAGTCCTCAACAGAGAATATTCAACTTTATTAAATTGAACCAGTCATTATAGTAAGGCTGAGCATAATGAATTAATACACTATACACAAACTAAAATGAACAAAACTCTCCTTAAAGCTGTTCCATGTCAATTCAAAAGATTTTTATTTCACCTCATCGATGAGAATAATACAAGGGACATGTCACTCACTTGGACAGAACACAAAAGTTATCCTCTGGGACCTCACCTTTAAACAGTAGTACTCACTAGTTTGCATATTAGTTATAATATATACTCATACATTGATTAAAATGCAGCTACTCACAGATTCACTTGGAAGAAAGGAATAGAGAACGTTTATTTATAAATTATTGGCCTTGTGTATAACTATAGTTATATAGGCAAGATACTGAACAGGGCCCATTGTCTTCTAATGCCTGTAGGGTTATGATATTGCCTACACTGCTGAGATTGTAGTTAACTTTGGGTAGCTTTTTTCACCTTGCATGTGTTTGCACCCTTGACTCCTTATGAATGGCTTTCATGTAATGAAAGTGTTATTACTATGGCATAATTAAAAGTGCATGAAATGTACATTGGCTCTTAATAAAGCTCCTTCAATAAGGAGTATCTTCGGTTTACCCACCCCTTCAAAAAAGCACTTGCTTGGTCTTTCCAGTGGCTGGGTGAGTTGTCGTAGAAGGGAATATTGAGCCCATCACTGTGGGTGAGATGGCGGTGAACTGCTATGACTGACTAATCTCAATCAGTGATGGGACAAAACTTTGCTGCTGTAATCCTGGTGCAGGTGCAAACTTTTCCTGACCAGTTGATCTCCATCCATAATCAAGTTCACTTGTTTTGCACATCTGATTCCACAACGCAAGGCTCATTGGTGTTTGGTTAATCAGGCTGGGAGGAAGGAAAACATGCAGTCCCTGATTTTTAAAGCTACTTTGACTAAAACACCCCAATCTCTCCACAGTGCATCCTGCGGTGGTGATACGGCAGCGGAAGTCGTATCGTCGAAAAGATGGCGTGTTCCTCTATTTTGAAGACAATGCGGGGGTCATAGTAAACAATAAAGGAGAAATGAAAGGTGAGCTTTCTGCTGTACTAGTTTTACTTTTAGTAGTGCTGTGTTTTCATGCAATCCCCCCCTTCAAAAAAGCACTTGCTTGGTCTGTCCAGTGGCTGGGTGAGTTGTCGTAGAAGGGAATATAAAGCCCTTCACTGTGGGTGAGATGCTGGTGAATTTCAATGACTAATCAATCTCAATCAGTGTTGGTACAAACCTAGCTTGAGTTTAACCAAAGTCACTTACAGCAATAAAATGACGCTTAAAATAAAAACAGCTGTGACCTGAATTCTGAAAATAAAGTTTGCGGTTCTCTAGGTACTGGGTAAATGCAGAATGATAAGATGCATGTGGCTGTGTTGGTCAGGGTATATTGCTTACATGGCTAATTGGAACAGCCCTTAAGTGTTTGACCCAAGATGCCACACACCACATATCCAGACAGACAATTGTGGGAAGAGCTGCTAAACGTCCTGCGTGCACAGTTCTGAAGTAGTTTAAAGTTTATGAACAATGTTTTCTTCTCCTCATACTGACACTACTCATTTGTTTTTAGGTTCTGCCATCACGGGCCCTGTGGCCAAGGAATGCGCTGATCTGTGGCCAAGGATTGCATCCAATGCTGGAAGCATAGCTTAAGTTTGACCCAACACGTCTGTTTTCAATAAAAACTGTTGTAAAGTCCGTCTCTCCCGTCTTGTGGGGTGATTTATTTCTAATGCGGGAAATGTATGTTTTGCGGACTTTATTACAGACTTTCTTACAAATTTAAACGTAAATAAATACAGCGCTGGTAATGGCATTTTACAGGTTCCTAGTAGTAATGTGCTATACAGTGGTATGTGAAGCCATAATCGAGAACTCCTAAAGCAGAATGTGCAGGTAGGGGGCAAAAAAACCCCGCAAGTGCAATATAGAGTGCAGTGGTGAAATATGATCTTATCTGACGTGGAGGACTTGCGAGGTGCGAGGGCGGTCACAAGTTGGTCACGGTATTGCATCCAGTTTGGGGTTAAACGGCCTCTCCCCCCATCCCCGGTGTTCCTCATCCATCATCCTGGGGCTGTGCGGCACGGTGGCCGGAGGCGGGCTGTCCTGAGGCTGGTGCTCGCATGTGGCCTGGGGGTGGATGTGCCAGGACCCGTCCCGGTAGGTACAGTAGCACACGGTGCTGTCCTCCATGTCCACCCGCTCTCCCGCAGGGATTATTTGGCTTCCGACGAAACAATTTGGACCTTTTTTTGGAAGGAAAACAACAAATGGTGTTTAACGCCATTTCTGCTAAATGTTGACCTTCACACAAAGAAGGTACAGGCCCTCGTAGCTCAGCGTTAACTGCACATGAAACGGGTTAGGGTATTTGAAAACGAGCTGCGTTGTGATGGTCACATGTGCATATTGCCCATCTGCTTGTATAACCTGAGTCACGTGGCACATGCTATGCCAGGTCTCCAGGAAACAGACCCTCTCCTGGCGGGAGGGGCGGGAGGTAGTCTGCTCTGTGCCAGCTAGTGTGGTTAGTCTGCCATTTGGCGTTCATTCACACATTCATTATTGACGTTACATTGAATCCTCAAACATTTGTTTTAAATGTGATGGATCGATTTCTTGAGGGGTGAAGTTAGTTTGAGGTGAATTACCGCCCTCTACTGGACGCTATAAACTGCATCTGCACAAAGTGTCGCACGGGAACCATGTGGACTCGGAGGAGAGAGCGTAGGAGCAAAATGAAGACTGAATATTTTATTCAACTTCCAATCACTTGCCTACTTTTAATAACTTACTGCCCGCGTGTATAACGCAATAACACGAGGGGTATATGTGGTTTATTATCCTTCTCCGGTCCACATGTGACATAACGGGACCAGGCCCCCAGCGGCGGGTGGGATGACGTCACCACGACCGCCGCCCACCGTCCCACTGAGAAGGCACTAATTATAGAAAGCATGTCCACGGGAGGTCCGCTGGAGGGAGGTGTGTGTGTGTGTGTGTGAGACAGACAGAAAGGTGCGGGATAGAGGGGGGGGGGGGGGGGGGGGAGAGAGAACGAGCGAGCGCAACACACAGCCTATAACTACTAACTTATTAATAATGGGATGAAGTACAACTCCGGCCGTTCTTTGTTTCACTCCAGAGGCCAGATAGAGATAATAAA
This sequence comes from Merluccius polli, assembly GCA_030340625.1. Lineage (NCBI taxonomy): Eukaryota > Metazoa > Chordata > Actinopteri > Gadiformes > Merlucciidae > Merluccius > Merluccius polli. Next base: position 137,277 of record JAOPHQ010001420.1, on the reverse strand, counting down.
CGGGTCTTTTACCGGACTTGCAGACGGGACAGCAGTGGTTCGGCTCGAAGGACGGGTTGACGCAGTGGGGGGCGGGGCAGTCCGACACGGAGCAGTACACCTCCCTGTTGGCCCCGCAGCGGCACCGCTCGCACCGGGACACCTGGACACACACACAGAGACGTTTCTAGCTGTTTGGGGGCCCTGTGCGAGATAAAATTTTGGGGCCCCTATTTTGTCACGGGGGGGGGGGGGGGGTCATTATCATTAAAAAGTTAATAAAACATCATCCACCCTTTTCTACTATACTATACACTGATATCTCTGTTCTACCATGTCTCTTATTTCTAATACTATCGTTTCCTTATATTATAATTTATTTTCACTGTATTGTTGTATTCTCATTGTATTGTTATATTGTCATTGTATTAAGTACCTTGTTTTGCAACTTTTGCACGAAAGGCGCTAGAAATAAAGTTTTATTACTGCGGACCGACGTGTAGCCGACTTGCTTACACCAAAAACACAATAAAGGCTTGCAAAGATGTACTTAAAATATGCTGATCAACACTACAATCACACTGTTTTATACACAATGTGTATAAAATACTGTAAGTGCACAATCCCCAAAGTTATGATGCATATACAGTATACAGTACGTGCACTTTAACCGGAAAACACAAGTGTTGGTCTATTAGTCTGTTAACGAACTTGATGTGACCTCATGTTACATAATAAGTAGGCTAATCAATAATTGGCCTATGATGCACTAATGAACGTGCGCAATTGAATGTCAGCTCCCTTTGCATAACTTCAACTTAACTAATATAACACACCATAATCATAATATAACAACAATGTAACGTAATAGATCATTAAAGTAAGAAACACGCGTGCGTAAAATGTGCGTCAATATCAAAATATCTATAGGGTAAACAATGTGCTTTATCCATAATAACAAAGTCTTTGGGATGAGTGCAAGCAGCAGCAGTAGTGAAACCGGGACGGCCATCATCATCATCATCATCATCATCATCATCATCATCATCATATTCACCCTGAACTCCTCCAGCAGCCGGTAGGTCCTGCCTCCGTACACGCACACCTTGGCGACCGCCTCGCAGACGGCGCAGCAGGCCCGGTACCGGACGCGCGTGCACCGCGGGTGGATGCGCGGACACTTGGGCCGGACGCACACGGGGCCGTCCGCCGTGCACGTGCACGGGCACGCGGCCCCAGGACCCGGGTGGTACACGTCCCCCAGGCCGTACACGTATCCGCGGTCGTCCACGCACCACTTGCCCCGGTAGTCCCCGAACTCGTAGTCCGGGTCCGGGTCTTTGGAGGAGGAAGAGGAGGAGGAGGAGTACTCCGCCGCGACGCCGGGGCTCCGCGCGCTCCGGAGGAAGAGGAGGAGGAGGAGAGCCAAGGAGGAGGTGCTCATGGCGGCCAGGTTATAACTCCTAGTGGAGCTGGTAGTTTACGTGTGCGCAAATTATTACGCGCGGAGGTTTTGCGCAGCACAGTTTCCCTCTGCAGGCTGGCGCGCTGGGGATGGAGATGGAGATGCGCACAGACAGACTGACCGCCTATGGGGACTCTTCCTTTTGGCCAAACCCCTCATGGCTCACATGTAAAATGGCCGTATGATGACATGCAGTTGGTATTTACTTACTGTATCCTACCACTTACCTCTGCACTATTATTTATATCATATCACTTACTTTTTGCAATATTGTTTTCATCTTGCCATTGTCACAGTTAGAACTTCATTCTTGCACATTATACACTTGTCGGTTGTTTTGTCTGTTTGCTTTATTGATTTTTCTTATCCACTGCATAGGCTGAAGTTACTTTACTACTCCTTCTATAATGTATTTTACACCTTTTGCTGATTTAACAAGAGAATGTCCCCCCTGTGGGATAAATAAAGTATAATCTAATCTAATTATTGACAACAAAATAAAAATAAAAATTTACGTTTCATTTTTGAGCTGCCGTTTGCCTACCCTAGAAATCTAGACGCCCCTAGCGGCAGCACATTTAATTTGCAGTCAGGGGGTCTAGCCTTTCGTCGTCGTTTTCCGGTGCTGGAAACACAAAATCTGTCAGGCCAATCACAGCGTGAGGGGCGGAGTCGGAAGCCGGGCTACCATGACGACAGAGTTGCGACGGTTCCGTGTTAGAGGTAAACAATGGCTGCTGCTGCTGGCGAACGGCTGTCTTTCGACTCGGCTTTGGCCGCGACTCTTCAAGACTTTAAGTTAACATTTTATTTGAGAAAAGAACAAAGAACGGCACTGAAGACTTTCCTCGAAAATAAATATGTATTGGGAGTTTTGATTAATTACGTAGTCAGAGCCTTCTTCGTTGCTCTGATTGGTTGTAGCGCTATCCTATTGCGTGCAGAGGGAACTTGAAAGACAACCGTTTATCCCGCCCACACTGCCAATGGAGCTGAGCCAGACCTTACATCTTTCTGATGTGGGTCTGGCTTGCCTGGCTACCGTTTGCCCACTCAAGCCTCCGATTTGACCACCAGCTACAATATTATAAAAGGTTGCATGCGCAACAAATCACTCATGATGTTTCTACCAATTTTCTATTATCGTCATGACAATATCGACAACATTAAAAGGTGTATAGAAGTGAAAACTTAAAATATACCCCACAATAGAAACTGAAAGAAAGAGGTCATATTTTATTAGGCATAAGATAACAATGTACAAAATAAAGAATACAAAATCGCAGAGCCTTAATACTATAAACTGCCTCATTCAAGTAAGGAAAATGACATTTCCATGCTCAAGAGGTTGATATTAGAATGTGTCCTATAGAGTGTCCGTTTTTTTTGTGAAGGTTATGTTGTGAGGGAATGGAAAAGCTAGATCTAAAAAACAAATACAAAAAAGTATTTCAATGTATTCTCAATAGTTTGAATACTATTCCAAATCTAATAAATCATTTTAATAGTATCCGTGTGTGTGTGTGTGTGTGTGTGTGTGTGTGTGTGTGTGTGTGTGTGTGTGTGTGTGTGTGTGTGTGTGTGTGTGTGTGTGTGTGTGTGTGTGTGTGTGTGTGTGGAAGCACTGTGAAAAGCTAACTTTTCAAAAATGTATCCAATCCTCACAAACCAAATTTGAATCTCATTTCTCACACAAGCTGCGGTGCATCAGCATATTGTGAGTCAATTTGGGGCCTGGTTGGGGTAAATCAGATCTATTGCTCCAGGAATACATTGAAGAGCCAAACAACTGAAATACAAAAACTTTTACATTTATTTTAGAAAACGGGCAGGAATCAGACCCCAGATGTATTTTAATGCTACATACCATTTCATGTTTGTCTACAAGAAACTGTCGACAAACGATTTCAACAAATCAGTGTGGGTATCGCTTATCCCGATTTAAAGCGTGGATTAGTTTGTTTTCTAAGAAAGCTCATTCCATATCCTCATTAACCAATTCTCTAACCGAAAGGGGGAATAGAAAAATTGTTAATAAAAAAAAAAGCAAACACAACTAGAGGGCTAGAGGTCCGTTCACACTACTAGAGTGACCATCGTGGGCTGGGCACACACACTGAATATAAGGAGGGCGATGACGGTTATAAGATGTGTGAATGCAGAACAGACTCGCGAGTCTAGGATGTCGACGTCAACCACAGAGTGTAGCAGTGGCTGTGAGGCGACCGGTCAGCCTCGTGCCAGATTGGTCAGACACGTGGTGGCGTCGCAAGCGATCGCAGAGTCCTTGGATGAAAACCAAATGCGAGTGCTGCCTGAAGCACTCGCAGATGCCCGGTGAGGGGACAGGACTATTGTGGTGGCATTTGACAAGAAATTCAGACTCTATGTCGGCCTGAATTTCATACATCAAAATGCGCCCAGAGAAAAAATTACAAATAAAATAGAAAAAAAAGAAAGAAAAAGAAAAAAAAAACGAAAACCCTGCAGAACTTACACAGGCTGGCCCTCGCTCTATTGGCCGGTCTGGTTGCCGGGCGCCGCCGGCTGTGGTGGAAGAGTAGGTGGGCGCGGAGAGGAGGCCGGTTCTTCTGCAGGGGGAGGAGCAGCAGCAGCAGTAGTAGTAGTAGAAGTAGTAGTGGTGGTGGTGGTGGAGGCGGGGGCGGCTGGAGGCGGGGCCTGAGCAGGGGGCGTGGCTGATGGAGGGGACTGTGGAGGGTTGGAGGCGGGGCTGGACTCACGCTGTACCTCAGGGACGGCGGTGGCAGGCGTGACAGAGGAGCGCTCGGGGGAGGCCGGGGGCCCGCTGCTCATGCTGCTGCTGCTCTCCTCGCTGTTGGTGGCGGCGGTGGTGGTGGTGGTGGGGGGAGGGGGAGCGCTCTCCCGGGGGGCCTCGGCGGGCGCGGGACTGGCCTTGTCCGTGGGGGCAGCAGGAGGGAGATCAGCAGAGGGGGGGTTGGAGGAGGGCTCTGCCGCGGCTGCTGGAGCCTCGTCTGTTGAACACGGCCCAATGTGAAGTCAGTTCAACAGGTTCAAAGGTTAACTTGTTTGTTACATCTTACAGATGAGAGAAAATAAGTACATAATAAATAAATAATAAATAATATTTATATATATAATAAATAATTATTACACAGCATTGTTGAATATTCATTCTGATTGGTCAATTACAGCATTCTCCGGTCTGTTATTTCTGAATCACCCTGTCAGGGTTTACTTCGCATTATATCATGGCCCGAGCAAATACTCGATTCTGATTGGCTGGGGAGGTGTGCATTATTTTTCGATAACATGCACGGCCATGGCACAAGCAGCCTCATCACCGGTCTAAAAATGAATGCGCTGAACGAAACGTTAGTAACTGTCAACTTGGACCGGACTAGGATGGCACTACGTTTAGAAAGCTTCCTCATTGCCAGGTCATTACTAAGGTCGTCTCTATTTACTGGAGTAATAAGGTAACGTTGCCATGTCGTTACTAAGATCGTCTCTATTTACTGAAGTAATAAGGTAACGTTGCCATGTCGTTACCAAGATCGTCTCTATTTACTGGAGTAATAAGGTAACGTTGCCATGTCGTTACTAAGGTCGTCTCTATTTACTGGAGTAATAAGGTAACGTTGCTATGTCGTTACTAAGGTCGTCTTTATTTACTGGAGTAATAAGGTAACGTTGCCATGTCGTTACCAAGATCGTCTCTATTTACTGGAGTAATAAGGTAACGTTGCCATGTCGTTACTAAGATCGTCTCCATTTACTGGAGTAATAAGGTAACGTTTCCGTATGAATCTCATGTTAACTGATATTAGGCATTAGTCAGACCCAGGCATTAGTCAGACCCATATATTTCTCCGGTCATTTGCCATTTGTTTACAGTCACACAAAATAGTACAAGCTAAAAGTTGCACTTTTGAGACAGAATTACCCCAAAATATTAATCAACATATATTTGTATTGATTCGTAAGTGGCCATGGTATAAGCGGGATAATCCACACCTCGTCGTGGATTATCCCTTACATAATATATAATGAATATATATTATTAATAAGAAGTCATTACATGGGAGACAATTGTAGATATGCATGCTTGTTCATCACTGTGAAGAAGGAGGCGAGTTTGTTTATTGACCGGACATTTTGTGTGGGGAAGCATGACGATTGGTCACTTTATGCGGCAATCTCATTATGCGGGCAGTGGTTCGATTTCCTGTCGTTTGACGCAACCGCGGAATCCTGGAGGGCCTGAAAACTATACAACATCCAACAAGCACTTCTAGCCTCTGCCTCACCTACTCCAAAACAAGACCCGCCTTCTCGTCCCCTCTCTCCCACTCCCCCCTCAGGGTGCTCACCCGTCTCCATGGGTGTGGGCTTGTCGTCCCCCGGCCCCCCAGAGGCTGTGTTGCTCTGCTCAGCAGCGGTGGCCGCCGCTGCGGCGGCTTTGCTTGCCGCCTCCTGCTGCTGCTGCCGCTCCTGGGCGTGCCGGGCCTGCTGCTCCGCGGCCTCGCGCTCCCTCTCTTCGGCCCGGCGGCGGCCCGCCTCCTCGGCCGCCGCCATCTCCGCCGCAAGCTTGTCCATGTCCACCTCCACCTTCTGGCTGCACAGCTGGAAAGGGAAGGGAACCACACAGAGAGATAGATGATACTGGTGTCTTGTTGGGCATCCATATGGCTGATTCAACTGTTGACAATGGCTTCTTTGTGGGAAGCCTTATGGGCGGCCTTTAATGTAATTCTTTCCTTCCGATGTGGACATTTGTTTAGTTTGTGTAGTACGTGTCGTTGTTAAATCTCTTTAATTTGGGCCCCGACTATCTGATCAGAGTTCCTGTTCCTACAGCTAGAGGGCTCCTGTGCAAGGAGAGGCCCACTCACCCGCTTTAGCTCGGTGTTGAAGGAGTCGGTGGTCTCCAGGAAGCGTCTCTTTTTGTCCTGGTGGCGGTCCTCGATCTGCAGCAGCTCTGCCTCCAGCTTCCTCTGCAGGAGAAGGAGGTGGTGACAGTGAGGGGAGTGAGACTAACAGAGCATGAAGCAAATCTAACAGCAGAATTACAATCAGCTTCAAAATCCAAATGAAAAAAATATGATACCAAATCTGGGGCTGCCGCGCAACCGATTATGCTGGCGCAAAATATTTAAAACGTTATTATCTTTTTATGAATGTATTAATTTATAAAATGGTATTCATTCATTTATAAAACTTTTAAATGAGTCATACTTTAATTTTTTATTTAATTTTAATTTTAAAAAGCTACGATATCACATCATTGCTGCCATGGACGACAGTCGCTTTGGCTCAGCTCATTGGTGGGAGAAAACAGATACTACACAAATCGGAGGTACGGGGATATGCTCCTACCTGGTGCACCATGAGGGACTGCACCTGCCTCTTGAGCACCTGCATGCGGGCCGTGGTGACTACAGAGCGCACGTCAGGCACGACCACCTCGCTGAGGATGTCGCTGATGAGCCGGTGGTTCCTCTGGAAGCGGGCAGCCGCCGTGTGCTTCACAGAGAAGCCGTCGTCGTAGTCTGAGAGATGGAGGGAGAGAGAGTTGAAGAAGAAGAGCGTATAGGCTGCATTCTTTTACTTGAAATACTCCAGCTGCGTTTGCCAGGTTTACAGCAGAATAGGCATGGGACGACAATTATCCTGGCCAAAATACTTGCAATTCAATACTTGCAAATACTTCACAATTCAACAATCAAAATATGCTTAAAACATCTTTTTTTAGTGAACATCCTTTTCAGTGAAAAATAAACGGCAATAAAAATCGTATATCGTCCCCTTTTTTGAGCGGGAGCCGCTTGAAGGTGCACGCCTCATTTTCACTCACACCAAAGCTCCAACTTTACAACACAGCTCGCGGTTGAGCCAACTCTAGCTAAAGAAGCATTTACTCGTTTCAGAGACATCGAAGCATGTTGTGCCAAAAATGACCTTCAAAATTATTATTGTCCCATAATATCGAGGAACAATCATCTTTACAATCGTGATCTCAACCTTGACCCAAATAAATTGTGGTAAATGTTTTTGCTCTCACTCCTACCGTCGGGGTCCTCGGCGGGCTGGATGCTCATGTATGGCTCTCCCTTGTCCATGCGACTCTGCCTCTGGCGGCTCTCCTCCTCCATGGCTGCCTCAGCCCGGTTCTTGGCGTTGACATAGGCCAGGTAGGCCGGGGAGTTGTGATACGCCTTCAGGGAGTCGTTATACTCGATCTGAACGAGGAGAAAAAATGTATTTTCTAAATAAAACCACGACACTGACATTTGAGACGTTTACTGTGACATGGATGTGTGGGAGTCAAATGCCAAAACCACCGTCTACATCCTGCAGAGATTTTTTTTACGATCTAATTTTGGATTTTCTTTCTTATCACTTTCATACACCACCTTTTATTACACCCCGTTTGTGTTTCTGTTCCTATGCCGCTTTGCTAAGCATGTATCCATCCAATGCATGTGCTGCAAGGGTTTCAGGGCTAATCGTTAACCACAGAACATGCAGCAGACGCGCTACAAACTCACCTTCTCTGCCTCGTACTCGTTCAGGTAGTCCTGCTTCTCCTCGTCGGTCAAGTCGCGCCACATCCCGCCAATGATCTTGCCTATCTCCCACAGCTTCAGGTCGGGGTTGGAGGCCTTGACCTGGTCCCATACCTGACGCCCACGCACACACACAAACAGAAAACAGGACTGTAAACCCCAATCTTTTTTCAGTAGGTACGCTTAAGGGTCTGGTGCCATAGCCAGATATTTGCACATTTTCTTTTTTTTGGAAATTGCTCATGACGAGCAGTGTAATGCGTATGTTTCAAATCACTCACGTCATAACATACTACTTATGAGCAGGCAGACTTGTTATTATAAATATGTTATAGTGTTAATATATAGATGCATGGCATGAAACCCATTAAGCCATTTAAAAGGCAGCACTGAAGGAGATGGTAGACCGACCAGCGAGGGGGAGAGAGAACAGCAGCATAACAGATGACAAAACCAGTTACATACACACACAGTGAAGAGCACACAAACAAGCAAGACAAGTAAACAAGACCGTTGCTCTTTCAAAACTAGCGGCCATGGACGCCAGCGGGCACGACGGAGGAGCTAGATGATGGGATGGGTGTTTTGGGGGAGGGGCCAATATCTGCGCCCCCCCCCCAGTGTGTTGGTTCTGTAAAGAAGCAAAGTGATGGCGTTGACACCACAGTCTGGTCCGTTCGAGCCTCTCCCTCACCCGTCTCCTCTGCACCCCCCACCTCCCCCCAGAGGAAGACACAACATAGTGTGTCCCTTCCCCACCCGTTTTCCTTTTGGGGGTGCTGGGATGTTGGAGGAGCAGGTGGTGGTGGTTGGGTGAGGGCGGATGATGTTGTAGGTGTGGCGGGGAGGGCGGAGGCGGTGGGTGGGTGGGGGGGGGGGGGGGGGTGGGTGGAGAGAGGAGGGGGGGGGGGAGACCCGACAAGCAGTAAAAGCAGACACCGTGGATGGGTGTCTTACCTTCCTGCTTACCTTCCGGCTGTACCGCATGTAAGGCATCAGGGGCTTGTCTGGAGGCTTAGGGGGCTTCGGCACAGTGATGCCCGTGGAGTTCTGTGGAGAGCGAGAGAGCAAGAGAGAGGGAAAGTAGAGAAGGGGGGGGGGCAGGGACACAATGGGTGTGAACATGGGGTTGTTTTTGTCGCCAGAGAGTATGGGGAGTTAAGGAAGAGGAAAAAAAGGACGTTCGTTAACATAGAATATAATTGAATCACGACAGAAAATTTAAACAGTGCAACACTAAAGTCTCTCTTGGCAAACAGGATGGAGATGCTGGCTTACTGCAAAATGAATGAATGGGGCTAAGAAAGTACCCGCTGTATTGAAAATGCACTTAATGGAGACCAACTAAAATGATGACTTGGTGTGTTGGGTTAAATGCTGTCTCATACAATCTATGGGATGTATATGTCAAAGCACAATAAGAAAACCCAATTAAATTTTCATGTACTTTCATTAATTAGTGAACTGCCTATTGGTTGACTAAAATATCTAGAAATGACAAATTGAGTTCATAACCTTTCCTGGTGTGATCTCCTAAAGAGGTAAAAGAAGAGAGGGGAGAACACAAAAGTCAGAAAAGATAACAGAGGCACGTGGTGCTACTTAGTCAACCAACAAGGATCATAACCAGCAGGTGATTATAAACAAAATCATAATAATAATGCAATCATGCACCGAGCACAACAAGCTGTGGCATGAAGGGCTGAACATGACTCGGGGAGGGGTGATGGAGACCCTGTCAGAGCAAATGGCTACACTAAGTAGAGACCTTAAGGCCTTTGTTTTGTACCCCAAAAGCAGAAAGTAGAAATTGTGCTTTATTGTCCTTAGTGAAACAACCCCATTTGTAAACGCCCCCCCCCCTCACCGCATTTAAAATCAACTAGAGTTGACCTCTATGTTTGGGTATTCACCTCTGGTCTCGAGTCCTTTGTTTTAAATGTTGTGTGCATTCATATTAGGTTTCGCATATTAAATCTCGCCCTTCCCTTTCAAATCCCTCATGTTGGGCCTCCTATCCCTAGTGTCCCACACTGCCCCACCCACCCCAAGCCCCCCTTAGTCCTTCCAGGTCAGTGCATTACCCTGCTGGAGCCAGCGGAGCTCCCGCCCAGGCGGAGGTTGTTGTAGGCCAGATGGCTGTAAGGGTTGTAGCCCACAAAGCCCGGGGTGGAGGGCAATTGCTAATGGAAGACAAATGAGACAAAACACGAATGAGAAATGGCTTACAAACAAGAGGAGCGAAGAGGGATAAACGTGTAAAAGAATAAAAAAACTAAATTCAAATAAATAAATAATATGGATTTTTTTTGTTGCTTGTTTGTAATGATTTGCATGTTGCTAGGCAAAGCCAACCAGATCAGTGCGCTAGTGGTCTAGCTAGCAGGCAGACATTCAGAATATGCGAGCGGACATGGCAGAACATTGGAAAAAAGGGAAAATGTTCCCCTTATGTGACAACTTTCTCTCCAAAAATGCCCAGCATCACACACAGCTTGAATCTATTTTGAAAAACACAGACATCAACTGCCAAGAAATCTGTGCTCTCCCTTGGTCTACAAAGAAATGATGTTAAATTGCGCCATTGGTCCCATTTTGTGTGCATACACAGACATACGAGACCCTGTATTACAGTCATGAAGTGGTCCTGTCAAGCACAACTGGTTGAGCATTGGCCCTGCCAGGGTTAGGAGTTACCCATATAAGACACTTTGAATTAAAGGGTCCACCAAATAGCAGACATGAAGGTTTCAGCGACATGGCGGAGCAAAAAATGATGGGTGTGCAATAAGAAAGAAACAAGAGTATAGGATTCCAATGGTTTCTCTGTAGTGCACTCTTTAGTTGTTGTTTTATCGCTTTATTATTATCATCATGGAAACAATATGGTGGTGTGACCTGTCATTTGCCTATAGTGTACAGGTGTATATTAAGAGCTCATGTGTACAGAGATTATTATATTTGTTTATTCTACAAATGGCACACACACTTGATGAGTCAACTTCTTCTTGTCAATAATAAACATCACCAACCTGGTGCATTGTGAGACACACGCAGCCGAATACCACAACCAGGTGAGTTGGCTCAAGTGCACATGAAAGCGCACTGTGCTTGGCCGATTAGAGAAATGGTACTATGCGCTTGCACACTCGCATAAAAACCTAATAACGTCAATGTCGATGTGTGCAAGCATGACGTCATTGGAAGACAACATTTAGATAAAGCAGTGTACTTACTGTTGTGGGGGCCGGAGGAGGGGGAGGGGCATATGATGGTCGTTCTGGGGAACAAAACAAGAAAAACATTTTCCAGAAAGGGACAGCCATGTACTACATTTAATCAAGCACAGGCTTTAATCCGCTTTTCATTCCACAAGTAGTTAAGTATATACTCATCATTGAGTAAGTGTTGAGGTGTGAATTATGTAAGAGATAATCCACGACTTGGTGTGCCGTTATCAAAAAATAATGCCAGGATGCTATGAACCCTTGCTAAGCAAGAACCCTTTGCCTCCGCGAAGTGCATTACATGGCTGAGCTAACAAAGCATGTGTGCATGACACACACACACACACACACACACACACACACACACACACACACACACACACACACACACACACACACACACACACACACACACACACACACACTTTCGGAAATCTCGTGTAGTCTATAAAGTAGTCTGGCGGACAGGACACAGGTGGGACTATGTTAGAAAGCTTTTCCGTTGCCATGACGTTACTAAAATCATCTCTATTAACTAGCAGTAAGGTCATTTTCCCTCCATAGGAATCTCATGTTATCTATGGTGCATGACTGTTTGTGTTGCATTAGTCAGACATACGTTTCTCCAGTGAGACCATTTGTGTTTTCAGGAACACAACAAATAGCACCTACAAATATGAATCAGTACACTTATGTTTCCTAGGTGAGCAGGTTTTTAAAAAACAATGCAGTTCTGTGGTTCTTATCCCTGCATTATTTCACTATGGCTCAACAACAGCCCCCTAGGAGTGGATTATCCCTTACTTACATGCATCGAGGACAAAGGTTGGCATATTTAGGCAACGCAAAAACTAAATATTAAGTACACAAAACTTACAATATTTGATATATCTCAAACCCGGAAGACAGCCTCATAGAACTCAGTTGAAACATAACAATAGTAAATACAAGTTACCTCCAACACTGTAAACACACAATACAACCGTGTGATGAAAACTCAATAATTGTATATCAAGCAATACGTATTTGTAAAATGACTTAATGAGCAGATACATTTTCTTTCCAACACTGGTGTGCCTCTGTAGTCACAGAAAACGATAAACTATATAAAGGTAAATCCAACTAGAGCAGAGCAAAGTTAACCACTGGAAAATAAGCCATCATTCAGAGAGTAGCATGCAGGTTAGCTTACTTGACATGGTGGTGGTGGAGATATCAGCCCCTGTTCAACATGTGGACTATAGACAGAAACACAATCGTTAGGGACAACCTGTATGGAGAAGTTGCTGTAAATGAAGCAGTTACTTCAACACGAATCACTCAAGACGAATGAATGGCTAAACCACATTAGCAGGCACGGCCTACTAGCCACCGGCTAACACAAAGAGACGTTTAAAAAAAGATTTAATGAACACCAATGTTAAGTGTAACTTGATGCGTTACATTGGCTATATTGTTTTTACGTCGAGGCTGGGTCGTCCATCCACACCCCTTATCTCCATTCAGTGTAAACCGTGAAGACGAGGTCGACATTTAAGCGAAGCTAACTGTAGCTCGGCTCGCCATTGACGGACACCCGGATGGCTTATCGCACACACATACGAGTAGCGTTTGATATCCCAAATTACATATATGATAAAACAAATTACTCCCATCCAACGTTCACATCAAACGTTATTTGTACATGGAAACATATACAAGGCACTATATAGCCATTTGCAAGGAAGCATTCATATAATAATTCATAAAATAAAAGCACTCACTCGGTGCTTCTTTGTCTCCTCCACTCGGTCACCCGGACGCGATTTTGCAGTTTTCTCGAACGGGTTGCCAGAACTTACAAAACCCCTCGCATTGCTGAACCAATTGTAATTAAGTCTATTGAGTCGAAATGCCTCATAATTCAGCTAGAATATGTTGCATATTAAATACATACACTATACATACATTCTTCATATGACTTTATACTACAATAAAGTCCGAAAACGTTGAACTTTAGTAGACCATTGCATGTTGCCAATCTGGCAACCACAGCACTGGCGGGACCCCTGACATTTTCATAATAATAATAAAGTAGGATACATTTTGATTGCAAAATCAAAACTTCTTTGTTGAGGCATCCAGTTCATATGGATGCCTCAACAAATTAAGAGGCCGTTATTGAACACTTGATGAATACATGTTAATTATTGAGATAATAAAAATGAAGAATCTGTTTCCTTAAACCAGTTTGTCATGCATTTATTTATTTTAACACTGCATGTTTACAAGTAAATCCTAGTATTTTAAATTTGCAATTAATCGTGATTAATCACAGTTCACAGCTGTGATTAACTTGATTGCATGTTTTAATCAATTGACAGCACTAGTTCAGACACATTATTTGGTGTAAGGCTGTTGTGGTGTAACTGCAGTGTGGGATCTGTGTAAAAAAGGTTTGTTAATAACTACAATGAAGTACAAGTTAAATCGTTGTGTTGTTTGTTTGATGTTTTCTTGGTGCTGTTTTGGTGCCATTGTCTTGGATTTCCAGTTTCAGATGGCCCAACCTCAATGGGCAAAATATAACAGCCTCACCTTTTTTATGTATTTATGCCTACCTATTTCCTGTATTATACAGATATTGTATGGATTGATTATTAGAGATACATTGAGTAGACTAACAAAATATATGCTAATCCAAAAACCTACAATGAAAACACTTCCAAAAAACATGAAGAAAAAAAATCACAACTGTCTTTTTTATTTCTTCTCTCTCATACACATTGTCTCAACGACACAACAACAAAACAGGTCAGTAACACAGTGTAGGCCACTTTAAATATCCACCCTATAATTACTACAACACACATTGGTACTCATGAAGACAACATGATCCTGGATGACATTCTTCAAGGCAAAAAGGGGTCGAGTCCCTGCTGCAGTGTTTTCTCTTTCTCTCGCTCCTCCACATCACGTTGCTGTGCTCAGGCTTTGCAGCAGCCAGCAAGTCCCAGTCCCGGGCAGAGCCAGCTGTTGGGTTACTGAAACCTGGAGCAGAGCTGATGCCGCTTCCTGTTGGCGCAGTAACACTGTAACACCTGCATTTCCCTCTGAGGATTACTGTAATACAATCTTATCTTATCTCTCAGATGGGGAGTGTCTTCTCGGTGTTGATGGATGGTGATGACACCTACTTTTCATCATGTTGTAGAGGTTGCAGTACGTTGCGTGCAGCGACAAGCGGTGTCTTCAGAAGCCTGACTGTTCTCTGTGGTGGTCCTCGGTTGAAGAAAGAGTGCTGGCTTGGCAATGTGTGAGTGACAATTCACCAGCAGAGCTTATATAGTGGCCCTTGTAGTAAAACCTCTAGGTCAAATCCAAAGGTCATGGGTTTTGTTAAGTAGCTGCACATAGTGGATTAGAGTAACCCAATGGACGGATGCCATCTGTGTGAAAACGGGCGGTAAGTCCACGGTTGGATGTTGGATGTCACTTCTTCTTTAGGACCACCAGGGAGGACTCTAGTTTCTGCTTTTTTTAAATTATTATCTGCATTTCCCTGTGAAACTGAAGCAGGGGCACCTCTGTGTGAGCATAGCGCTTAACAAAAGCCAATTCAGATGGAAGTAACATATCTTCTTAACCATGGGTTAACCACTGTGTCGAATGTGTTTGCTAGAAGTAATAAAGCACCATGTGATGCTAAAGCACACCAAAGCCATGTGCTGAACCAAAACCATAGCTACAGAGTCGATCCCTCCTTTATACTCTCCATGCCCTGGTGAATACATAGCTGTGTAATTGTGGTCCGAGAGGTTCAAAAGCAATTAATCCGACTGGTCCGCCTGACCAGGTTTGTCCTTTAAAGTAGTAGTCTCTTATAACACAGCGTGCATAGTGCTGTAGCTAAAGTTCTCAGGACAGCAGAGTCGATCAAGCAAGAGACTCAAGACTCACTTGTTCAGAGTTCACCTGGACTCTGCATAGCCTCCCCCCTCTACCTTCCCCCTGCATGTACAATATGTTCTATTTTGTTCTATAGGAACTGAGTTGTTAAAAACATATTATAATTATTATTCTAAAGGCAACATCTGGGTAATACTAACTGTGATAGATGGATGCTTTCTAAACAATTGCCACAAGTATGCCCTGGTCACGTAATTTTTATTCAGTAATTGAGATGCCTGAATCAATTTCTCTCCAGGTATTTGCATAAACAACCCATCAGGTGGACAGTAGATCAATGCATTCAATTTATACAATATATCTCTTCCCATTGAATTAACGGGTGATGAAGGATATAGCTTCACTCATTAGTATACCAGCAATCCCCAAAGACAAAGTCCAAGTTTGGTTGTCGTCCACACTGCTTTCCTTTACAGACACAGTGGCGGCAGAACCAACAACACATTCTCAATTATTTTGTGCTAACTAAATGTTCTGTTAGAAACCTATTTATATAATGTGTGTGCATTATTAATCCACATTTTAGTAATAACAATTACATCTACAGCTGTGTAGACAAGTAGCCATATCGGACGTACAGCAGTAGGGAGAATCCATTCTTCATTTTTCAACTGGGAAGAATCACCATGAACCCTGTCTACCACAAACAATTAGTTGTCCAACAACACGCTTTCTATTTCGATGTACTGTACTGCATAATTCTCTTTTTGTGCTGCCATTTCCAGTACAGATCTGGTGCAAATAGATCATAATCAATGTATCTCTCTTTCCCGAGGTGAAATAAAGGTTGATCGAGTAGAATAACAAAATTTCTGCTGCACTCCAAAAATCTACAATGAAATCCATTCCAAGAAACAACATCTGAATAATCCGCTTTTATTTTTCACTTTCTATCACATTGTCTCAAAACCAACAACAAAACCAGAAAGCTATCCATCTACACATCAGACGGTGGACAAAGTAACAATTTAGAGCAAACAATTAGTGAATTTACTGCAAAAGGATTCACCAAGGCACACCCAATATGTACTCATGAAGACAACAAGTTTCCTGGATGACATTCTTAATTTTTAAAAAACAAACAATCAGTCTTCTCTCTTTATCTCGCTCCTCCGCTCACGTTGCTGTGCTCAGACTTTGCAGCCGCTAGCAAGTCCCAGTCCCAGGCAGAGCCATTCATTGGTGTACTCTATGAAACCTGGAGCAGAGCTGATGCTACTTCCTGTAGGCGCAGGAAGGAGACAAATGAACGGGACAGCTGTCAGGCTTAACAGAATCATACATGATGTGCTCTGCATTGAAATAACATTCTAGAGGATCTAGAAATACTTCAGATAAATATTTCATGTTTGCAGGGTGAGCAATGTTTTAATTGAGCAGGAGTTGGACAACACACACCAGTTGGCTGTTGTGTGTTTAACTCCTTTATCTCTTGAAAGTCTAAATAGCTTTTTTTTTCAAAGTGATATGGTTGTTATTTGATTAAGTGTGTCTGCATGGTGTCTTGTCTAAGTAAAGCATCCGGTTGGGCATTTGGAGCAGGTGTGTGTGGGGGAGGTATTGACTAATGGCAATGACACCTACCTTGCACCAGTCTGTTGAGGTTGCAGTAGTTGGTACCATTGTCCAGACGACTCATCCAGAACTGAGACGTGGACGACCCCTGGTGAACACAAGAAAGTTTCACGCATAGCAGAGTGTGGCTATTCAGTCGCCTATTATCCAACAAACTGAGTCACTTGAGAAAGATACAGCCTTATATATTCATGAAAGTAGCACCCAAAAAATATCATGTCATTATTAATTAATTATAGTTTTTGTTTTTTTTCATAATGTAAATGATAGATTGACCAAAGTATAGAACGAATGACGACCAGTGGTCATTTTGTGTGAGCAACAGTGGAAGAACAAGAGTGTCTTAAAAAAACAAGAACATAGTTAGACTTACACTAAGATGACAGCCCGTGACATCCATGGTTGCCTGCATGGTGAAGGTGACATCCTCCACCTGACTTCCATCCGTGGATGTGTGGTTTGCCGCGATGGATGTCAAAGTAACCACTCCCAGCTGAAAATGGTACAAAAATAAAATATCAACATAGGCCTACTGCACCCCACACACGACATAACAATGTTTCTTAACTTTCCAGAATGGAAACGTTATTTCCTTAAAGTGGTAACCATGAAGATTTCCATTTTGTTCTCTTTGGCGACACCTATGGCGATAAGCGGTAATTGCAGGTGTGTCCACCAACACCCAGTTCGTAACATACATAATACTGCAAATGCAAGGGCTTTCATCAGTGGGCCATAGGCTCAATCACCATTGTGTTACCTCATTCGGCGATAGATGGTCATTTAACAGACATGTATTTACATGAAAATAATTACACAGCAGATCTATTCATGTCAGACTATATTGCATTTTCTACTTTTCACCTAACCAGGCCTTAAATGCTGTTTCAAATTGGCTCACTGTAACTTTTTTGTGTGTGAATACGCTACCTGGTATTGATCGAGCGACTTAATCTGGGTGACGATTGCCATGTTCACATCAGTACAGGGCATTCCAACCAACCTGCAGACAGAAAAGACAAGTTCTTGCTTTGTTTCCCCCCTCAAACACAGAATACAACTGAATACGACTAAGCATTTGGATGTGGTGTAAAGACAAAGACATAGGCCTACCACACGATCTTGCAGAAAGCTTGATACGGCGTTGGGGCAGCTGGTTTCGCTGTGGCCAGGGCGCATACCGACACAAGGAGCACAGCGGCGATGAGCGGTGTCTTGGAAAGCATGATGACCGGTGTTGATCTCTGTTGTGGTCCGTGGGTGGAGAAGAGAGGATGAGCTCACTCAGTGGAGACGGTGTGTGTGAATGTTAGGTGGCATCCGAAGTGTGTTATATAGCGTAGTCTGTTGCACAACCTCTACAGTTCACACAATTCAGGATCATGGGTTTTGTTGTTAAGATTAGCTGCATATAATTGATTAGAGTGGGCCATTGCATGTGATGATGATGCTGAGGAGGGATGCTGTACGTATTAAATTGGAGGGATAATCATGCAGCTCTTTGCTCTAGTAGAAAGACAGCCCTGGGCCAACTGACCCCTCTTATTGGTGTTATTGTTATTGGTGGGGTCACCTCATATAACGGTAGTTTGTTTGTTTTTTTAGATCGATAGGTAGATAATAACTCAATTAAAGGCTAGAAAGACAACATCACAGAAAACATCACAGAAAAGAAAGACAAAAGACAAAACATACAACAAATATGTAGGGCCTACAGAAACAATTTTGTATTGTGTAACAATTGAAAAATGTGAATAGCATCATATGATGATTTAGCTGATAATTTCCCCCGAGGGAACTTATTGGTAGCACATGCATAACAGATGGTGGCTTGGTAAAAAAGCATAGCAATGCATTTACAATAAATGTCCCTTAAACACACACACACCCCACACACACACACACACACACACACACTCTTTAATTCACACATTATATATATATATATATATATATATATATATATATATATATATATATATATATATAATATTCCACAAACACCATCTATTATCTATTTTAATTAACATGTTTTTGTAGTTTACAACTCATGTTTGAGAAACAATTATGATTTGAAATGCAGGGGGATAATACTTAGGCCTAGCCTAGAAATCTAGACACCCCCTAGTGGCAGCAAATTTATTTGGCAGCCAGGTAGGTCTTAGCCTGGCTCCGCCCGCCTACGTACTTCCGCTCAATTTTCATTTCACTTCAGTACTAAGGTCTGGCAGTGCTGTATGTTAGAACGATTTCTTTTCCCTCAAATGTGCCTTCCAATCAGCGAACAGGAGGCGCGGCCTGAGAACAGTGACGTAGAGGTCGTGCGCGAATTTCAGTTATTGAGCATAAGTACGGAGGCGGGCGGAACCAGGCTAATGCTAATGCTCACTGCATCTGCCGTTTGTATACTGCGCGCAACGTGGTTTCTGGCGCATGAAATACGTCACGACCAAACGTTAGCGATTGGTTAAGGCAGATCCAGAGTGGCACTGGGCAGAGCCAATAGGTTTTAAACTTCAACAGCACCCGCCTTCAAGTGAGAAATCGTTTGTCTCTACAGCACTGCTAGACCTTTAGTATGAATGAAATGAGTACCAAAGTCTAGTTAGGACTAGGCTAGGTAGGTCTAACACATAGACATAATATACGTATATTATGTCTATGGGTCTAGCACGGCTCCGTCGGCTTTTTGGTGCTGGAAACACAAAGTATGTCAGACCAATCACAGCGTGAGGGGCGGAGTCGGAAGCCGGGCTACCATGACGACAGAGTTGCGACGGTTCCGTGTTAGAGGTAAACAATGGCTGCTGCTGCTGGCGAACGGCTGTCTTTCCACTCGGCTTTGGCCGCGACTCTTCAAGACTTGAAGTTAACATTTTATTTGAGAAAAGAACAAAGAACGGCACTGAAGTCTTTCCTCGAAAAGAAATATGTATTCGGAGTTTTGATTAATTACGTAGTCAGAGCCGTCGCTCTGACTACGTCACCTTCTTCGTTGCTCTGATTGGTTGTAGCGCTATCCTATTGCGAACTTGAAAGACAACCGTTTATCCCGCCCACACTGCCAATGGAGCTGAGCCAGACCTTACATCTTTCTGATGTGGGTCTGGCTTGCCAGGCTAACTTAGGCCTACAACTTATCAGAAGGTCTAACTGTCTTTCCTAATGTTATAGATTCTAACACTGGGAGACATCACCTGCTGAGTGAGCAGTGTTATGGAGTGAGGAACAAAAGAGAGCTAAATCACCCATCGTAAAATCTATTCGCTAGCAGTAATTTACTTATTCAGCTATGACAAGGAGACGGTTGGGCCAACAATGAGCAGCATCAATCTAAAAAAATCAGATAAAATATCTGCTACTAATGTGATTGAATTGACTCAGATTTTGCTACTGTGATTTCTATTGATGACACAATCTGCAATATCATATATATAAGTATTGTAGATAATGAATCCCAATTACAGAGAGATGATATTTAGGCCTACTAGTAAAAAAAAAAAAATACATAAAAAAACATGAAATATTCCTTCATCCACTGAATTGATCAAATGCCAGCAATGTAGACAAGCAAAGACAACCAGCAATAATGAGAATTCATTTTTTATTTTCAAATTAGGAAAAAATCACACATGCTTTTTCTTTCAATATACTGCACTAAACCACACTCATGTATTTTGTGTGGACTTATTATTTTGGCTGCAGTGGAAATAGTTACATTTTCATTTTACATTTTCTCGACTTTACGTTACTTTTACAAAGGTTCTGGCCGTGGCCCCGTACACATAGCAATACCCTTCAATTCATGACTATTACACAGTCCTTTTGGGACTTCCTGGTTGGCCGGGGAGTGATTGCATCACTGTCAATTTCTCTTGTGATGGCCCTTTCTGTATTTGAGGCGGGTCTTCAAGGCCAGCAGGTCGATGTAGAGAGTTTGGTTGAGGACCGCTGACGCACAGAGCAGGCCTCCATGGAGCGCCCCCGCCATGCCGTTACAGAACACGTCTTGACCTGCGCACATGCATGCAAACACACACACACACACACACACACACACACACACACACACACACACACACACACACACACACACACACAGCTCTGTTATTCATATTTAAATCCCCAACGGCCCACTTCATTGGTTCAGAAGCATTTCTATATAACGTACAAGCTGCTCAGACCTACAGGAGTCCACCTCTTTACCTGTCAGGTAGAGCACCTGCACAGGAGTCCACCTCTTTACCTGTCAGGTAGAGCACCTGCACAGGAGTCCACCTCTTTACCTGTCAGGTAGAGCACCTGCACAGGAGTCCACCTCTTTACCTGTCAGGTAGAGCACCTGCACAGGAGTCCACCTCTTTACCTGTCAGGTAAAGCCCCTCCACTGGAGTTTGGGGCCGCGTCCTCGCAACCACCTCCGGGCTAAAGCGCTGCAGGTCGTGCTCAGCGCCGTACATCTCTCCCCGCATGGCGCCCAGGTAGTGGACGTTGGTCAGAGGGGTGGCTGCGTCCATCATCACCACCTCAACACACACACACACACACACACCAAGGTCATTATTGGTACTAAAGATTATGCACTAATGTAATTTTACACACACACACACACAACACACACCTTGTCCCTTAGCTGGGGGAAGAGCGTGAGCGCCCAGTCCAGCAGCTCCTGGGCCATGCCGTTCTTAAGGTCAAGGTAGTCCTGCCCCCTCTTTCCCATCCGGGTCCCCTGCCACTCCTCAAACCACTCGTACCGCGCCATGGTCAGTAAGGTCATGCATGACTTACCTGGCCCAGGACACACACACACGCACACGGAGACAGATAATCACAATGAAATTCTTAAAGGGCCCCTGTTGCACCACCAGGTGTGCGTGTGATTAGCCATTACAAGCCCTTTCAAAATATCATGTGACTACCCTCTAGTGACAAGTGGTAGTGTCCACACAGATGTATGATGGATAGATCAGCCAGTTAAAAATCAGTAAATCAGTTGGACCAGTCCACTGGGTAGGCTGGAAGACTGACCTTGTCATCATACTTGTGATTTCCCTTGAGGGAAGTGACATCACAATTTTGAAAAGGTTGTAATGGCTAATCACACTCACACCCGGTGGTAACATAGGAGCCCTTTAAGCAGACAATTGTATCGTGTGACACAACAGCTACAGGTCATTATGGAGCTTATGGGGGACATCTTGCTCAAGGGTGCTTGCAGGGAGCCCTGGGGACGGCAGGGGTTGAACCCAGGGCCATAAACGTCATTGTTAATCAAATCTCATGTGTCCTAACCCCTCCCCCAGCCCCACAGAAAGAGAATGTTTGCATGACATTTAAATGTGCAATGTTACTTGTTCACTGGAGCCAAAGGGTTTAAAATGATGTGTGTCTAAAGGGACACAAGCCTCAATAGACCCCAGGACTCATGCTCTCTGAAACAGTTTGGTCTGTTGACAACCATGACGGGTCAATTAGGACGCAAGCTTTGTGACAGGACGTTATGATATGTAGCATTATCATAATACATACACTATAATACATTACAATAAAATACAATACAACTTTCTCAAAGCCGAAGCCTCAATCTTCTGGTAAACTTCATTGCTAAAGGTTGAAATACATTGGTGTGTGTGTGTGTGTGTGTGTGTGTGTGTGTGTGTGTGTGTACCATGTTGCTTGATATTGGTCGTAGGATCTTTGGCTGACGGGAAAGTAATGAACATCATAGGAATGTTACCCAACACCTGGTCTCTGTCAAGAGATGAATAACGCTCCATTCTACACACACACACACACACACACACACACACACACACACACACACACACACACAGTCTGAATACACATTTGCAGATTCCTGTACACATTCACAAATCGCATTACACACACACATTGAGATAGTGACCAAACTCCCCACTTGTAAACTCCCCATTTGTAAATAGTCGTGCTACAATAATGGCCCCATCATTTTGCGGCTTTTTCAATGATCTTTTATTGCTGTGCTGTCTGCCAGTCTTGTGCTAGCGTCTTTAAATCGCTTCGCTCTGCTCCATCTCCTCCTACACACATGACCGTGCTGTTACCGCTCGGTCAGCACTGTAAAGGGTTACAGCTGTGTCATTCAAAGCGGTATGTATATCAGCCCCTTCTGCTCCGACAATCTTCTCTGTGTGCCATCTCACAGAGATTACAGCATGGATGGCAAAGTACGGCCAATCTCTCACACGTCAATATATATATCGATAGATTTTTAACACTAGTTCCCAAATAAGTGACCATATAAGTTGTGTGAGTGTCTGTGTGGGGGTGGGAAGGAGAAAGGGTCTCACAGGGAGTCCAGGTCGTTGTCTTTATACATCCAGAAGTTGGTAGAAACAATGCCCAGGTCCTCCTTGGATCCATCCAGGCCCACGAAGACCAGGAAGGACCCCATGCCATGACGCATTCGCGACACTATGGCGTCTATCTCTGCATGAACACACAGACATACGCATTTAGCCTCGAGAACACATTAGATACAAGTATGGATACGCATATTTTACACACACTTTTATTTATTACTATACCGGCCACTATATACTGCTGGTATTTAACTTGCCCTTGATATTGTATTCATATCTGTCACATATTCTACAAAACAGGCGAGACTGCGAATCTATAAATGTGACGTGCGTCTCACCCGCATGAGACCTACTGTGTGGCTGCTCTAACCTGTTAACATGGGCGGCAAAATGAAAAAGCAAGAGGTAACGCCACGCACACGCGCCGCTCACGCAGGCAGTGTGTCCCAGACGTTAGAAGCCTGCTAGTCCCAGAACACATCATCATCATCATCATCATCATCATCATCATCATCATCATCATCATCATCATCATCATCATCATCATCATCCTATTGAACATGTTACCAGGCTTGTCCTGGATGTGCTTGGGCAGGAACTTCTGGAAGGTGTTGAAGATCCCAGCATTGGAGATGACCACCGGGGCATGCACCTCGATCTCCTCCTGGCCCTTACGCACCGTCACACCTGACCACACAGACAGACAGACAGACACAGACACACAGACAGACAGACACAGACACACAGACAAAGACACACACACACACCACCGTCTTCAACATGACATGCTGCCATAATGTATTTTTTTTATAGTGCGTCTTAAAAGGTACAACATAAAGTCACAGAGTGCATGTGTGGATCATTCACACACAAAATAGTGTGAATGATCCAATTTGTGAATCATATATGTGCCACTTTCCTTCCATACACCAGAAGATTGATCATCATGAAAGATACTAGGGCTTACTACTGTTTTTTTTTTAGAAAAAGCTATCATGGCAGGCAGGCAAGTCTCCCCCTCTACTAGGAGGCGGTGCACACGTTGTCCCTCAATGGGCGTTTAATAAGAAATGGACATAATAGAGTGGTGCAGGAATGAGTCCTAAAACCCGGAAGTCCGTTAGCATGTTGGCACTTCCGGTTCCCTCGTCTCGAAGTCAACAGGTTTTTTGTTAGATGGCTGAAATAAGGTCTGTGGTTTTACACAAGCTTAAGAGATTGCCTCGTTTTGTTCTACAACATAAAATACGTCAGTAAATACCCTACTCATGAATTTTGAAGCTGTTACGTGTCTTAAAAAACTTCTGGCGATTGCATTTACGATTCAAAAATCATGAAAGTTGTGTTCATTGGTGAAGATTATCTTCCTTAACAAAACGTGTGAGTATCATAAACTTTTGTTCGCCACAAAGCTTATTTTCTGCAATAATGCAAAATCCAATGGAAAACCCCATTGGCTTTTTTGAGGGAACCAGAGGGGAACCAGAGGGGAACCCAGGGCGATGCTAACTTCCGGGTTGGCCTACAAAAATACGTCATCCCTGCCCCAGCACGCGTAGGCCTTAGTGGAGCACGACGGTGCTGAAGATACCGGAGTTGGCCACTAGGAGGCTGTACCATAAATGCTCACCGTATGCCTTGCCGTGTTGGTTGAGCAGGACCCTCTCCACGGGGGCCCTGACCAGCACGGCGCCGCCCGCCTGCTGGATGACTGGGATCATGTGGAAGGCGAACTCGCTGGCGCCCCCTCGCGGGTAGTAGGCGCCCCGCTTGTAGTGGTGCAGCAGGAGGGCGTTGATGAGGAAGCTGGACTCCTTGGGTGGGACCCCTGCAGGGTGGGCAGCGCAGCATGGGGGTCAAATACATGCATGGATGTTGACATGCTTGTTGTGTCGTGTGTGTGTGTTGTGTTGTTTGTGTTTGTTGTGTTGTTTTTGTTTGTGTATGTTGTTTTTGTGTGTGTTGTGTTGAATTTGTGCACGTGTGGCCTGTGCGTGTGTGAAAGTGTGTACGAATGTGGCCTGTGTGTGCGTGTATGTGTGTGTGTGTGCAGGGCCGATGGACTGCGGGGGAAAGTGAGACAGTCTTGGGGGGGCCCAAGGCAGAGAGGGGCCCCCGCTCAACAATCGCGCAGCAGCACCCCCCCCCCCGCGCTCAACAATTGCGCAGCCCCCCCCCCCCCCCCCGCTCAACAATCGCGCAGCACCCCCCCCCCCCCCCCCCCCCCCCCCCCCCCGCGCTCAACAATCATGCAGCAGCACCCCCCCCCGCTCAACAATCACGCAGCAGCACCCCCCCCCCCCCGCTCAACAATCGCGCAGCACCCCCCCCCCCCCGCTCAACAATCACGGGGGCCCAACAATATTCTCTCCCGGGGCAATCATAAGGTTGCTACGCCTCTGTGTGTGTGTGTGTTTGTGGCCTGTGCGTGCATGTATGTGTGTGTGTGTGTGTGTGTGTGTGTGTGTGTGGCCTTTGTGTGAACGTGTGTGTGGGTGTGTACGGCAACGTAGAACAAGTAGGCAGACAAAGCTTGGAGTATGAGTGTGTGCCGCGTGTTGTTTTTGTGTTTGTGTTGTTTTTGTGTGTGTTGTGTTGAATTTGTACGTGCGTGGCCTGTGCGTGTGCGTGCAAGTGTATGCATGTGTGGCCTGTGCATGCGTGTGTGTATGTGTATGTGTGTGTGTGTGTGTGTGTATATGTGTGTGTGTATTCGGCACCATAGAACAAGTAGGCAGACAAAGCCTGGAGGTCCTTGTTTTTCGTGAGGCGGGACATCATCTCTGAATGGCTGGTTGTGGCCAGTTGGAATATGGAGGATATTCTATATAACAGACCGGTCTGCACCAGGAAGTGAACCAGCCAATATGGAATCATCTTTAACATAGCGATGAGTGGGGTTCGCTTTGATGAGAGCTGCAATAAACACACACACATACACAACACCTGATGAACTGTTGTGATCAAGGAAAACACTTGTAATTGTGTATGTGATTGTTTTAATGCCATTTTTCTGTTGTACATGTTTTTAATGTCTCTGAGATGAGGCCAAAAGCAAATATAAGGCCCAAGCTGGACAATAAAGTCGTATTGTATCCTATATAGAATAGATATGACTATATGAGGATATCATCTCACAGGAAAAGGAAATACACATTACAAGAATCATTTCACACAGTGCAAGTACTTCTGCTGTTCCCAAAAATTATATAAACGCTTTTTGTTTTCTCCATTTAGTAAAGGATTCAATTAATGTATATAAAGGAGAGCCAAACCCCAACACCTCTTGTAGATTGGTTTGTATTTTAGACGACTCCCTCTATAGGTGGTTTTAAGCTATTGCATGCACAGCCTGTTTCAGGCCTTTCTCAGGGGTCTAATGGGCTGAACACAGATGTAGCTCAGTAAGTGAACGTCGCCTGCTGATAAAGCGTTGGTGCGGCACACCTGTCCTCTGAGCTGAAGGAGGCGCTATCTAGGGGAGCCGCAGAATCAAAAAAACAAAACAGGGGGTTTGGTTCTGCTTTAAAAAGACTAAAAGACTTAAGACTTATGACTATGATGTCTTCATTTACACCTTCTTTCGTCCTTCTTTCTAGCTACCTTCATGAGCCTCATGAACTCATCGATGCCCTTCTCCTCGCCAGGAAACTGCCTCTTCAAGCACTCTGTCATCTCCGTCTTCCCTGCATGGATGTGATATTCTCTGTTGGGGACACAAATGGTGGAGCAACAATACCCTTTCACCACCAGGAATGACTTTAACTGTGCGACACAAATACACAAAAGTTATCAGTTTTAAGTGTAGAACCGTGATTTCACCACCTAACCATCTCTCTCACGTCTCATGATGACACACAAGCTTAACCCTGTCCAACTACTAATTGCTAAACCTAATTATCTATTTGGTAAAATCACTTTCGGCATCCATAATGACATCCATACAGTTTTCATTGGAGAACGGGTGCCAATACACCTTATCTCAGATTACCATAACTGTTGTCGTTAAATTAAAATGTGTAATGTAATTGTATTTCATTTTTAATTTTGATATATGTACGCACATATAATATGTGCATAAGAGGTTTTATTGGATTTGTTTGGGGGGAAGGAAGGCTATGCTCTTAGCAATGGCAAAAAAACAAAATAACACGAACACCCGATCAAGCACATCATTTGCCTCTCCTCATTTTTACTGGTCCCCTTACCGGCGCTGGTGTGGTTGGCCCAGCAGCACCGTGTCAAAGTGCTCCTCCAGCTTAGCGAACTGCAGCTGTCCCTCGGTGAGCTGGTCCAGAGCCACCCGCAGCATGCTGTTCTCATGGAGCTGGCCCAGGTAGTGGATACCTGGAGAGAGAGGCGCACACACAGGACCTGGATTGATGGTGGGTGGTGGACAACGGATGGACGCTTGGTTGGATACATGGATGTTGGATGGATGGATAAGAGATGGATGGATGATGCTGGATGGATAAGAGATGGATGGATGCTGGATGGATAAGAGATGGATGGATGATGCTGGAGGGATAAGAGA
The DNA here is from genome assembly GCA_030340625.1 of Merluccius polli. Lineage (NCBI taxonomy): Eukaryota > Metazoa > Chordata > Actinopteri > Gadiformes > Merlucciidae > Merluccius > Merluccius polli. The sequence goes on along the minus strand of JAOPHQ010001420.1, from coordinate 109,660 downwards.
TGGATGGATGATGCTGGATGGATAAGAGATGGATGGATGCTGGATGGATAAGAGATGGATGGATGATACTGGATGGTTAAGAGATGGATGGATGCTGGATGGATAAGAGATGGATGGATGCTGGATGGATAAGAGATGGATGGATGATGCTGGATGGATAAGAGATGGATGGATGATGCTGGATGAACAAGAGATTTAGATGGATGGATAAGAGATGGATGTTGGATGGATGGATGATGCGTGGATGATGGATGGATGCTGGATGGATAAGAGATGGATGGATGATGCTGGATGGACAAGAGATGGATGGATGGATAAGAGATGGATGATGGATGGATGGATAATGGATAGATGGATGGATGGATGATGCGTGGATGATAGATGGCTGATGGGTGGATGGATAGATGGATGATTAAAACTTCAACTCCTTGTTGGCCAACATTATACATTGTATCTAGCTTTGACATAATAGGGCTTGTACATCAAAATGCATCATTGGATTTTTTGGGGGGCGATAGGATATTCCGCGATATTGAGAGGACTCAAAAGAGCTGTAGTAGGCCTACTGTAAAATCCCCAAATCAGCGTAAATATACTGTAACCTAGGCTAATGAAAACTTTGTTTTGCCACGTCTCGCATGAAAAATGCTTTCACGATGAATTACTAAACAATCACCAAAAAAAAAAAACATGACTACCAACATAATAACTAATAACTGACGTCGCGATGCAAGCCCTAAGTATTGCGATCCAAGTGCACTTGCCTACGTCAAACTCAAAGCCCTTGATGTGGAAGGTGTGGGTGCAGCCTCCGGCCTGGTCGTGCTGCTCCAGAACCAACACCTTCTTGCCGGCCTTGGAGAGCAGGGCGGCCGCCGCCAGCCCGCCGACCCCGCTCCCGATCACCACCGCGTCCAGAGCCGGGGGCACCCGGTCCATGCGGAAGCCTTTTGGGATCAGGGTTGTGGGTTTACATTCATGTTCATCATGCACACACACACACGCACGCACGCACACACACGCACGCACACGCACACACACACACACACACACACACACACACACACACACACACACACACACACACACACACACACACTGATAGATGGGGAGGGCACTCACAAATAAACACAAAGACACACAGGTGAACACAAAAGAAAATTCCATAACAGAAAAAAATAAACAACAACCTTTCTTTAGTCTGTCCTCCCTCTGCTTGGGGTCGGTGACCAGGGCTTCGGGTGGTTTCAGGCAGTCCTCATCGAAGACCTTGTAGCGACGCCCGGTGGTCACAAAATACACTGCAACCGCTGCCAGTAACGCAGAGCCAACAGCGCCCAGGAGCCACCAGCTGCCCCACCACATGCTTCCCCTATGCGATGCCCACGACTATCAACACTTGCTTTCCTCACAGGGCGTGAGGAAAACCTAAAGTTTTTTTTTAAAATTTTTTTAAAAAAAGGATAGCGTCTGGTTTACTTACAAAAAATGTACATCAAGTTATGGCAAAAGAGCAGTGGTGCAATTAGAAAGTGTGTCCATGCAGATTGTCCACAAGGAGGTTTTTGTATGCCTGACTGAAGCAATACAACTTAAAGCTCATGGCTCCATAAGCACTAGGCTAACGGTCCAGCAGAAAGCGTAAACGGCGAAATGTTTGATTTAAGGTCATTTAGTCTCATCCATAGAGGTGTCTGGAGGTCTCCCAGTGCGTCATCTGTAACAGAAGAGAAGCAACTGAGTAGGAAAAGAGGTGGTGGGTTGTAAATATCTAGTTTTTTTTTTTTTTGGGGGGGGTGAATGCAAAAACTCCCAAAGGAGTCGCGAACAAATGATGGTATTCATTATCGCTCCATTGAGACGACACCACAAGCGATTTAGATTCTGCAAGCTCCGAGTATCGAGAAAGTCTCAAACTTGTTAAAGGATTCTCCACACATGTGGCATGAGACTGATGAAGGATAGAGGCCGCTTGTCTGTGTGGGTTGCTTTGGTCCTATAGAACCCAATCGGTGGGCCGTCATCACACACTAACCCTCAAAAGCTGTACTAGGGGGAATACTACTGCGGTGCCATTGGTACAGCGTTTGAAACATCTTCCTGTTGAGCAGAAATCCTCCTCAGTTCCACGGCGCACATGCGCACAAATATGCTCTCTGACGAAAGGTAAGACGAACTGCTGTCCAATGCACGTGATGCCAACCAAATATGACTGGCAGGAGTCAAACATAATTAGTATATGTATGATAATTAGCGTATTGGTTGTATGTATTTAGGATTGAGGTTTAGGATTTAGATTTAGATTTAAGATTGAGATTTAGGATGTAGATTTAGATTTAAGATTTAGATTGAACATTTAGGGCATACAACAGAAGACGACATACAATAAGTACATTTGTCCGTAGATAGTAAAACAATATATCCCAATGTCAGTAGGCTACAGCAAGGATTTCAATAGAACAAGTTTCCAGGTGCACCGTGTTTGCTATCCTTTCTGGTATACAGCATGGACAGCTAGGGTAAGATACTGAGTACTGTGAATTGCCGTACGAACATATAATAAGTGCATAAGAGGTTTTATTGGATTTTTTGGGGGGGAGGGAGGACATGCTCTTCGCGATTGGCGGTACCGGCCGGCCAGCTGAGGTAGGTGAACGGAGGAGGGCTCGGTGTGGGGCGCGGGGTCTGACTAACGCTTGGGGGTAGTGGGTGTCCATTGACAGTAGGCCAGCACATTATCTTGAATCTGATGTGAGCCAGTGGAGGTCACGGAAGAGGGGGGGGGGGGGGGGGGGGGGGTCATATGGGAGAGGCGCTCTGAATGCAGCCAGGATCAAGGTGCAGTAGTCGAGGTGGGAGAAGACGAGCCCCTGGACCAGGAGCAGTGCTGCTTCCCTGGTGAGGAAGGGCTGGATCCTGCGGATGTTGTGGACAGTGGATCTGCAGGATCGGGTCACTGCAGTGATGTTGCCAGTGCAACACAGTTGATTGTCCAGGACCACGCCGAGCTTGGGGAAGGAGGCACATCAGTGCCCTCGACAGTGACCTGCAAGTCCATATGAGGGCGGTCTTTTCGCGGCATGAAGACGAGCTCGCTCTTGTGAAGGTTGAGCTTCAGGTGATGTGCAGTCATCCATGTGAGATGTCTGCCATACATTCTGAGATGTGCGTTGCAATCAGGGTGTCTGAGGGTGGCAAAGAGGAATAGTTGAGTGTCGTCCGCATAGCAGTGATAGGAGAAACCGTGTCATGTGATTACAGAGCCTCTCCCTAACCAATCAGGGAAGAGATGCCCCGATTAGTCAGATATGAGCCGCAAGCGGTCTAAAATCTAAATAGTCTCATACAGAGGCAGGCGCAGTCAACCAGAACATTCACTAATCGCTGACGGCTGGCTACGGCATTTCAACAAATTACACTCGAATTATAGTTCTTCAATCTTACCTACAGCACCTTTAATTGCTAGAAAATTCATTATTTAAACTTTCCATAAACAGGCCTAATCTTACCAACAAACCATACAGTAATCATGTCTCACCTGTTCCTGGTAATTAGCGTAAAGGGAGAAGAGTCCTGGATTTAATTTTTAGTTAATTCATTCATTGTGCTCAAACATATTAACTAACATATAACATCTATTATTTATCTTTATTAATATATTTTGCCTTTGAATGATCATATGATATCGTATGAATAATCACTTGCTTTGTCTATTCAGCCTACCCCCACTCTCTTTCAAGAATGGTTCATTCCAATCGTGCTGCGTTTGTGTTCAGCTTTTAGTTATTGTTGCAGAACTGCCTTAAAGGGCAACAATTACTATATTTGTATTTTGTAAATAAATTGGTTTATGATTTGCCTCTGTGCGTGACTTCAAGTCATTTTTATCATCCCAGCCACCACTTTTCTGGTACTCCGGTCACACAATCCCACGGTAACACTACATATAGTCCTACTAACCAAGTAATGAAGTTAAAATTAAATAAAGATACAATTGAGATTATTCTTTTTGGTTGAGTCTCATGGTTCTCATGCATGTGTTTGCCTACTGGTCATTGTTATAGATCCGAATGCATGAGAACCAAGAGATTCAATCAAAATACAATTAAATCAAAACAAAGTGGGGCGATCAAAAATTGCTAAATGCAGCTCTAAAGACAAAAAAAACAAGTCAGACATCTTGGTATAGGCTCTGTTATGTCATCTGATCTCTCTACAAAAGCCATTAGACAGCCAACTCATCTAGAATGCCCCTGCTAGCATTTACTCTGTTCCAGTGCTCAGATCAGATCACAACATAAACCACTCAGCTCACAATTCTTACCCAAATAAAAAAATGAGTTTGATAACATGATTTGTGATATGACTTTTTTTATTGCAATTAGGGAATTTTACAGAAATACAAACAGAGGTACCATCCCTGTAAACTCTTGCTGTAAATAGATGAGACCTTTTAATTATAGCTGCCAGACAATACACTTGTATTTAAATGTGATTTTTGCCTTCAAATAACATCGTAAGTCGTTAAAAAGCATGCATGACAGTTATCTTCTTAACATGTATCCATATGTATATAACGTGTGTGTATCACAATAGCTGCCTCAAAACTCTTGATCTAGGTTTGTATGTAGACTACAACATTCAATAGAAAAAACAACTAAATATGGTCATAGATTTGGCACCAAGGACAAAGACACATTCCCACAATAGCTTCAACAGTGTTTGCTAAATTTCTGAAAAATACAGAGCAAGAATCTAATATAGCCAACATGTAATTATTGTGACCTACTATGTGTACATGCTATCTACAAACTCATTTCTCATCTCTCGCTAAACGTGACAAACGTTTTGTTTTAATGACACCGGTTTCTTCTAAGATATAAATAATATAAAATAAAGGACATGTCCTTTAGAAATGGTGCAGTATCTAAAGTGGGATAACCCATCCTTATAAAATAGAGTGTGGTAATAAAATAGAACTTTTAGAGAAAAGGGATGGGGTCAGGTGGACCTCTTCGTGGTGTGTGTGTGTGTGTGTGTGTGTGTGTGTGTGTGTGTGTGTGTGTGTGTGTCACTTGAAAATCCTGGGCTCTGCTGAACAAAAAATATGAACAACGAAACCGAAACATCATTTTGGCACCCAAGTTAAATTTGATCCCTGAGTACCCTTTTAGAGCACTTTCTCTTACGAGTTATATTTCTTCAAATGATGCCCAAGCCTCCAAAAGCCTCACAAGAGGTCTTTTGTTTGCTCAGCATATATTTATACCCAGAATACGTTCCTGGCACAAATGTCTTTTCTGTGCTCCAAGTCCAACACTGGATGAGGTTAACATCAATGCATTCTCTTGTGGACAGCGGTGGTGTGTAATTGCATTAAGCGCGCATCACTAATGGCAAATCCCACGAGTCGTGTGATGTCTTACGCACACAAGGTTTGCTTATTACCGGCATACCGCCACTCCAGTGAAACGACGGATTAAAAAACAAAACTAATGGGAATGATGGCAAAGATGCAACATCAAGTGAAAGTACATTTCCGAGCGTTTGGCACACATGCTTTGAGCTCACCACTACACGACAGTGTCACAGCATGACCATGTTGACACGTCGTCGTGTTTTGAGTCAATGCTCCTGATCACAATTAAAGCGGAAGCTGCTGGTGCCTCCCACTCGTATGGCACAAACAGAATAGTTATGAGTACACACACACACGCATGCATGCACACACACACGCGCACACACACACACACACACACACACACGCACACACAGATAGTGGGCTCAGAGTATACACAATCTTAGAGTGACATTCAATGCTTTCTCTCTAGTCCGCTCCATTCTTTCTCCTTTCCTCAGTGGACGGGTTTCCAACTCTTATAAATGACGATCACATCAATTTGAACCTTGATCAAGCTCCCTGAATGTACGTTTGCACAGCCTGTGTTTGAGAGAATAGGGGGATTACTATGTTTATTTTTGAAGGATATAATCCATAGCCAGTGGCCATGGATGCAAAACACATCCTCCGTAAAGCATGTCACATTACAATTCTGTTTAATTCTAGTCAGATGTCATCATCATTTATATCAAGCGTTCTGCTAGACCTCATTTATCCTCTGTTTTGTGTCTAATCATGTGTCTGCCTCACTGTACTCCACTAAATCTGCGGTTAAAGTGGTTCATCAGAAGTGGAAATTCCAGGTTTCGGGACAAAGTCGAGCCCCCCCCCCCCCCTCCGCTCTCATACAGCATCTTGTCGAGCATGTGAACCATCTGAATGAGCTAACCAGTGCCAAACTCTAATGCCAAGACTTTGAAGGACGTGAACACATGATGAGCTTTCAGCAACGCGCTGGACGCTAGGTTGGGCGTTGCTGATGATGTACTGACAAGGAGGTATATCATATAGCTCAGAAAACTCGGGGGACCTGTGGGGGGGGGGGGTCAAAGCTGAAAGTCAACGTCATCGGGGAACATCGGCTGGCGACGCCGGCGCTGAAAGCTCATCATGTGTTCACCACTTGAATTTCTCCTCTGGAACCTGGAATTGCCAACCCGCTGCGCCCAGACAGTTGCTGGTTAAAACACCCAGGTGACGGGCACCCACTGGGGGTTCTTGGAGACCGTCTCCAGCGCTGCCTTGAGCGTGCGGTACGTCTCATCCAGGTTGTCGTTCACCACCGTCAGGTCCAAGTAGTGGCCGAACGCCGCCTCCAGCCGAGCGCTCTCCTCACACGTCCTCTGCAGCTCGCCGTCCTGATCGGTCGGTCGGGGGAGGGTTGGTCACATGGGAGGAGGGGCGGGGGGGGGGGGGGGGGGGGGGAGGTTATTTTCTGGGACCTTAAAGTCAAGGCTTTGCATAAAGAAGGCCTTGTGAGATCTAATGAATAGTGTGTGTGTATGTGTGTGTGTGTGTCTGTGTGCAGGGTTTCCCATTGATAATGAAAATTAGACTGTGAAATTAGACTGTAGCGGGCCGCTAAAGTACAACCTAATAAAGCAGGTAGGCTTTGGTATATCCTAATAATTGATGTCAACGCATTTATGTTGTGTGCGTCATACCGTCAGCGTCTCCGTGACAACCCCAGCCTCCACGGCAGAGTGGTTCAGGGCCTTGAGGACCTGAAACTCTGGCGCCTTGAGGAAAACCACATAGGGCAGGAACTCAGAGGTCCGCAGCACCTTCAGAGACTGATCACACACACACACACACTGAAACAATATAGCTTGATGACCACATAATGTTATGTATGTTATACCAAACTTAGATGAAGACATTTTCTTCAGATTACCATTCTCTTGTAAAATATCTCTACCCAAGCAAGGACTTTTGGTCTGGACCATATCTGTGTGTGCGTTTAGCAGTAAAGTGGGGCACAGCCATATTACATACACTTACATATAGTACACTTTTTTTTTAAATAACCCATCATTTAATTTTAAGTGCTGTCTGGATTGTTACAAAACCAGTAAGTTATCTGCATTGAGATTGCTCTAGCGTGTGCATGTGTGTGTCACACAACACACTCTGCACCACTATTACAAGCTTACCTGTCACATTTCTGTCTGTACCTATGGTTTGTGTGAGTACTCACCTGGGGGTAGACGTCCAGGATGCAAATGCGTCCGGCCTCCACCACCTCGTGGATGGAGTCTGTCTTGGTGCCGTACAGGTTGCCGTCGTACTCGCCGTGCTCCAGGAAACGGCCGGCCTTCACGTTGGCCTCCATCTCGCTGCGGCTGGTGAAAGCAAACATGCGGCACTCACGCTCCCCAGACCTCGGCTTCCGGGAGGTGTCTGGGGCAAATCGACAAAGTGTGTGTGTGTGTGTGTGTGTGAGAGAGACAAAGTGTGTGTGTGTGTGTTAGGAAAGGGGGTGGAGTAGAGAGAGCGAGAGGAAGAGGATAGAGGAAGAGCAGAAGAGATCGAGAACGGTGAACGACAAATGAAAGGAATGTGAATGAGTTAGATAGAGCAGAGGAGATAGAGATAGATGAGGAAGAAGAGAAGAGAGGAAAAGGGAGAGAAATAGACACACACACACATCATAGCAGCTGACACTGGAGTTTTCACAGCCGTCTGTGGAGCGGGGCTGCGTGCGTTCACCGTTTAGTATTTGAATAATGGGGTGACCTTGAATTATATAGTTAATCATAATTACATATCGTTAATATCAATGTTTTGGCTGCATTTGCCATTGTCCCACCGTTCCGACCACATCTACCAGCTAAAACAGAAAGGAAGTGGTAAAGTAGTAAAGCCCGCCTCTTGCTTGATTTGATTGGCTGCCTGGGCCAAGTGTGACATTGATGAGTGGTGCGACTGCACCTTGTGCTGAAAAGTTGAGAATATTTAAACTTTTATGCACATCTAAAAACTGCTAGAACAACGCGACACATGGTGCAAGAGAGGAGCGCACACCAGGCGCGCTGTAGCATAGGAAAACAATGGTTTTGCTGGCGACGTGTTTCTAGCGACGCGTCTCAGTAATATTACTTTTCGACTTTTTACGGTTCATTTAAATTGAAGGTGATCGTTTCATAGGGTGGCCACTGGCCACCAGTACAATCATCACTTTAATGTAGCTTCATTACATACATGGAATGGTGGTGCCAAACTGCTGGGGATCCATCAACAGAAGCTTGTTCTTCAGTCTCCGCCTCCCAACGCCCTGGGCACCAATCAGAACCAGAGTCTTCCTCTTAAAGGGCGGGACCTTGGCCACCTCCTCGTAGATTAACAACTCGTGTCTGTCAAACTCTTAGACAAAGAAAGAAGGAAATGTTTAGCATATATTTATATAAATCAATACAGTTCCACAAACATTGCCAATTGAAGACAGTGGAAGGGTGCCGTCAGACGTAGTTCAGGTTGTGTTACCTGCATTTCTAGTGGTCACATACATCATCTTCTTCTTCTTCTTCCCTCCAATTCCAGTGCACAGATTTCCTGCTGCAAATTTAGAAAGCTAGCATTTCACTTTCCATACCAACAGACACGCATACACACGCATATACAAGTGACTGCGTACAGGCCCAGCCCTACACACAGTTTTCAACTGTTATATACACAGTATGTTAAAATGTAAAACATTGCTGAATTTCATTGCTGTTAGAAATAATTGAATTATATGGTATGTGGATTATATGGTGTCGTTGTGTTGGTTTCCACTTGGTGGCAGTGTTTTACATACCAAGCAACTACAGCTGCATAAAATATCATATAATATGTATAATGGTCATATAATCCTCAGTACAGTAGTTCCATGCCATAGATTGCTTGTTTGTATGTATGTCCCTTCCATCACACCTCCCTCTGGTCCTTCATTCCTTCCTTCCTTGATTCCTCCCTTCTTTCTGTAACCCACCTGCAGGGGGCAGCTCTGCGTCTCTCTTGACGAAAGCTTTCCGCTTTTCCTCCAGTAGCTGACTCGGGATCAGTCCTGCGCTCCCACCCTCCACGTGACGAGCCTGATACCACACAGACAGAGTAAGTAAGTAAGTACATGCACACATACACACATATACACACACACACACACTCACACCATACGCACAGTTTCACACAAATTAATCATACAAATACAATTAAAACAGCGGTGGCATTGCATTCACATTCACAAATGCACATACGGTATACAGTATAGACAGACGGCCAATGTGCTCTCCTCTGCATCTGCTGTACCTGCCACCAGTTGAGGTCATCCTGGTTGACGATCTGCAGAATGTCGCCCGTCTCAAACCTTAAGCCCGCCTCTTTGCATGGAATAAGGTTGTCATTGGCTGGGTCGTAGTCGTAGTGGCACTTGAAGAATACCTGGATAATATACACACGTGTTATGCATTTAAGTATTTATTAAGTTTGTATCTTAATCTGTGTGTGTGCTTGCATGTGTCTACCTGTCTGGGTGTGTTGGTCTCATGGTAGCTGGGGAGTATCTTCAGTGTGTGTGTGTGTGTGTGTGTGTGTGTGTGTGTGTATACATTACATTACATTACATTTAGCAGACGCTTTTATCCAAAGCGACTTACAATTGAGGAAGATAATCAAGTTTCAGTAACATAAGATTTGACATGGTTACTATGGTTACTATAGAGCAATAAAGACAAAGGCGATTCGACTTCAATAGTATAAGAGTGATCAACATAGCTTCAATAACAGTGAACAAAGTGAACAAAGTATACCTGTCTGCTATGGAGCCAGAACAGTCTCATAATGGATAAATGGCCACAGAAATGAATAAATGCACGAAAAAGGACTCACAAATATATTTGGGGAGTTGTATATATATGACTCGATACACAAATGAATTTTCAATGCACACACAAATATGCTTCAATCCATACATAAGTAAAAAATAAATTCACATATAAAAATAAGATTTGTAAACATATTTGTGATGCGCACACAAATATGTCTTGTTTTAAATATGTGCAATAAAAATTCACAAATGTACAAATCATCAGGTATTTGCAATTTTCATCAAATACATATTTGGAAGTTGTTACATTGATATATGAATTGTCAAACGCGCATTTGTCTCAGTGCTTTTAATTTGTAAACCTCCCTGCATTTGTTTGTGGATTTTTGAGACTCTCCTGACGTGACTCCGATCCACAAATGCATTTTTTCTACAAGGGGGTCGTCTGCAGCCAATCAGATGTCTCACTCCTTTACAGCCAATCACATGAGTGCCTCCCCACGAGGGTTTTTTAACTGACGTCATTACAGCGCGCAACTGATCTAGAATGATATGGATCTGACGTCAGGCACTCATGTGATTGGCTGTAAAGGAGTGTTTGACAATTCATATATCAATGTAACAACTTCCAAATATGTCTTTGATGAAAATTGCAAATACCTGACGATTTGTACATTTGTGAATTTTTATTGCACATATTTAAAACAAGAAATATTTGTGTGCACATCACAAATATGTTTACAAATCTTATTTTTATATGTGAATTTTTTTTAAAACTTATATATGGATTGAAGCATATTTGTGTGTGCATTGAAAATGCATTTGTGTATCGAGTCATACTGTATATATATATACTACTCCCCAAATACATTTGTGAGTCCTTTTTCGTGCATTTATTCATTTCTGTGTGCATTTATCCATTATGAGACTGTTCTGGCTCCATAGCCTGGGGGAGGTGTGCGTGTGTACCTGTCTGGGTGAGTTGGTCTCATGGTAACTTGGGACTATCTTCAGCACCATGCTCCCGCTGGCTGCCTGCAGCTCCTCCTGCAGCACCCTGGGGTCCTGGCACACCTCCCGACCATTCACCTGCAGACACCCAACACCCACACAACAAGCTGGCCTTCTGGTTCTCTCCATACATCTCTTTCTATTTATATTGCTTAAAGGCACAATGAGTAGGATTCATTGGTTACGGTTTGTAAAAACAACATTCAAAGTTGGTCCCTCCTCCCTGGCTGAACGACACCAGAAGTGCTCACCAGCGGGTGAAAGCCAATCCCTGGTTGACTCTCATTTTGGAACGAGCTTTGTCCGCTTGGTGTTACCTCACTATATTTTCATGTTTTCGACGTTGTATCCGCCATTGTGGTAGCTTCCCCTTGGATGCGTGCTTACTTGGATGTGTGCTTAGAGTACCGCCTCACACCCTGTGCGCTATTGGCTGGGGGCTACTGACTGCCCAAAGGTTGACACCCAGAAACGTCCCAGATAAAGTACAATAAGAAAATACAGACAGAGGGCAGGGTCTGTGAAGATACAGACACTGTCTGCATCACTTCTAGTGGGTCATAACTTATAAGTGATGAGTCTGAGTCTATACATTTTTTTTTTAATGGAAATCCTATTGACTGTGCCTTTAAGGGTAAGTAAACCCCAAAATAATATATTTCAGTTCAAAACTGACCTGTTTGGGTCTCACGAAGTGTTGGTGAAGTGCTGGTTAAACTGGGTAAATTCTACAAGGGATGTGCTACTTCCGGGTAAATATAAATGTGCACCCTTTTCTATTGGCTGCGCACCCTTAGTTTTCTAATGTACAATTTATGTACATTTGTTTGCATAAATATATGCATATTTTCTATGTTTGATGTTTATTCCTATTTTTTGTGTTCATATTTTGACTTAGGACTTACTTATTTTGTATTCTATTCTCTGTTGTAACGATGATCTTTCTATCTCAAGCAGAGAAATTGTGACAAACTACAAACTTCCTTCAGGTTGCAGGAAGCGCCCCACCATGGCCCCCTCGCCACAGTACCTCTTTAATGATGTCCCCCACGTGCAGCAGCCCCTGCTGGTCCACCATCCCCCCATGCAGGATACGCGCTATCACCAGCTCCCCTGCCTCCACGCGAAATGTCACGCCCTGGGACAAACAAACACAGATACACACGTGCACACACACCCACACACACACACACACACGCACACGCACACACAAAATCAATTAAATATGTATTTTTGATAGAACTAATATGTTTGTAGACAAACAACACATTTTGCACAAGTTCCCAGACTTGGTGGAATCAAATGAGGTTTTATTCTCAGTTAGATAAAACCTAATCTGGGATCCATAACGCTATAGCCGAACTTCTGGGGGGAGACTGCATAGGCACCTGGGCTGGAAACCAGGAAGTGTGAGGGGCGGAGTTACGCAGCGTTTCCTGTTTTGTAACCGAAATATTCTTCCTAAGATAAACACATTCGCGAGTGGCAAGACGGAGGTTCCAGAAGACAATTTAACACATTTCTACAGTGTACTGTCTACTACACAGGTTTGATTTTAAACCTTTACAGACACCTTGTCTCCAGACATTGGAATCCAGACAGGACGCTTTAGCTTGTCTTCCCACAGGCTACGGGAAAAGTTTAGTTTACAAGTGCTGGCCGAGTTTGTCTTTACTGTTGGCCAAGGAGGGATACCAACAATGGGAAGGCAATGCTATCGTTTTAGTTATCACTGACATATGTCAACCAATCTCATCTAAACAATTAGGCTGCGTTTTCTGTAAATCACTTTTGTGTGGCACTTTACACGCACAAATGCATTCAATTATTTAGTTTATTTAGAAGATACAAATAAAATTCAGCAGGAGAACAAAGCTGAGGGCACAATAACATAATATTATAGTAGTATGCATAACACTATTCTACTATTGTACTACTATTGTACTACTAAACGGCCAAACAGTAGTTTGGCTGTTTCCAGACTTATAGGGTTAACCCTCTGAACGTGATAATAAACCTGACTGGTGTGTGTGTGTGTGTGTGTGTGTGTGTGTGTGTGTGTGTGTGTGTGTGTGTGTGTGTGTGTGTGTGTGTGTGTGTGTGTGTGTGTGTGTGTGTGTGTGTGTGTGTGTGTGTGTGGTAGACAGTGGTCCTCCTTACCAGGTGCTCCCCGGCCACCTTGCGTATGCCCACCATGCGGATGGCTTCCGGTGGGTGGGGCAGGCTGTGGGTGTGGCCCTCCCCGGGGGGGTCGTGGTCCACGTAGTCACATGGGCTGGTGGACGGGGTCTCGCACTCCTGGGACGCCACCGAGTCGTGCGTCTCCAGCAGCGACTGGGGAAAGAACCAATCAGAAGAGAGAGAGAGAGTAGAACAAGGAGGGAGGGGTTAGGTGGAGAGTTGGAGACACAAAAGAGAGTTTCTTTTACATTTTGCTGATTGTTGGTCTCTTGTATATTTTGTGTTTTGTAGATGAGACAGGATAATCTAGTGGTTTGGGTGTTTGACTACCAGCTGAAAGGTTCTGGGTTCGAACCCAATTGTCCATTGTCTGCCTGTTGGCATCCTTGAGCAGGATGCCACACACACACACGTGCATTAATGACATGCACGTGTGCATGTGTGTGCCTATGTGTGTGTGTGTCTGAGCATGTGTGTGTGTGTGTGTGTGTGTGAGGGACCTGGAAGTGGGGCTGCGTGAGGATGGCTAGCAGCTCAGCAGCGGTGTCGGAGCGCTGGCAGAAGGGGTCCAAGTCCCGGAGGATCTCCTGGAGCAGCTCCACGTTGTTGTCCCGCACCGCAGACAGACGCGGCTCTGTCACACTCTGCTCTGCTTCCTGACACACACACACACACACGCAGACGCACACACACAGACACACACACACACTCACACGTTCAGACACACACACACACACACGCTCAGACACACACACATGCAGGCGCACACACATGCAGGCACACACACACACAATTAAATATGACGTGCCCAAAACTATGCAAATGTGTGCAAATATATTCAATTGCCCAAATATTCACAGCTAGAATAATTTTGAACTGCATTTAAACACATGTCTAAAGACATATCATAACAAAGAAATAGCAAACATACACGCACACACACACATGCCCTATTACACAACACAGGGTAAATGGTTAATCAGTGACCTTTCCGTTATGAATGACTGCCGAGTTTACAGCCAAGTGGTTTGATGTGTGGGTGTGTGTGTGTGTGTGTGTATTTGTGTGTGTGTGTATATGTGTGTGTGTGTGTGTTTGTATGTGTGCATGTGTGTGTGTCCCACCAGGGGGCTCTCCATAATGCCCTTGAGGTAGATGAGGTCCAGGTCGTTGGCGGTGGTGGAGCTGGCCGTGCTGTCACTCATCCCATCCAACACCTGGGGGGCTGCAAGGACACACACACACACACACACACACACACGC
>JAOPHQ010001420.1:87500-90000 GCA_030340625.1 Merluccius polli | reverse complement strand
CAGACGAAGGAACCGAGATTTCTATATCCACGAGATCAACTATGGTGTAAGAGCATTACAGCGTGGTTGGCTGAACTTGTGTTGCTCAAAGCAACATGGATGTAAATATATGTAGTTCTTCTCAATTGCATGGCGTCTAGATATTGTGAAATGCACCAAGAAAGTCAACTCATATCGGCTGCTAAATTTGTATTGACTGTGAGTGAAATACCTTGTTTTGTATTTGTTACCTTTAATTTGGCCGCCGTTTGAGGTCTTGTTTAGCGGCTCTGCTGTCACATGTCCTACCGCTGTCCTCCACTAGATGTCGCCCATGTCTCGTGCACCACTTTAGTTGACGGTGCTGTAGGCAAGGTTAAGAGCTATTATTTAAGTGTAATTTGTTAGAAATGCCATAGCTATCCATCGGCCAGCTATTAGTGAGTGAATATCTGTTTCATGTTGACTGCGGGCCCGCCTCTGTAGGAGACAATGTACATTTTAGACCTCTCCCGGCTCATTTCTGACCAGGGCATCTCTTCCCTGATTGGTTAGGGGATTCCATCTTGCCTGTCAATCACAGGTGGTTGAATGCAACACTTCTCAATGACGGAGAAATGCATGGAGGGAGGGAGCAGAGAGGGAGTGGACGTTATTTTGTTTGTTTAGTGTCAAAGTCTCTCTCTTCTGCTCTGTCTCTCTTTACAACTCTCGAGTCTTACCTGCAGCAGCTTTAATGAGAATTAAAAGTATTCTCTTAATTTTTTCCAGTATTTGTAGTCATCCCAAGTTTTACTGTTTTCTTTTAGTGACTATTATTATTATGATTATTATTTGTTTTATTATCATTATTAAGTAGATGGAGTTCTGCACTTAAAATTGCTTAAAACAGTGGGACCTCAGATATAAACCTACTGTATATTTGAATTTCCAAGTAAACATGGCAGTATGGATATATAGTATGATAGCATGGTGTGCCTATACTTGCATGGAAGTGTAAAAAACACACAAAAGTCATCCAACCAACATTTTTATTCACACAGAAAATTATGTATTTCTTTTGATGTTAGTTCCCACATTAACAACAATAAAACAATCTCCTCATAGAGACATTAAAGCCAGCTGGGGGAGGGTAAGTACACATACTTACACACATACAAGGGCTCCAACCAAGGAATTAGTCACTGTGGTCAGACATATATATTTATATTCATATATTAGTTCACCAGTTTTCTGTTCACAAACTTGTTAAGCGATAGATCCACTGAATGGAGGAAATCAACAGATTGCAAGAGAAATGCGCGCGAGAGAGAGAGAGAGAGAGAGAGAGAGAGAGAGAGGGGTAAGGAGAGAGAGAGAGAGAGAGAGAGAGAGAGAGAGACAGATCTTGTGGTTCGGCTTGTGATTGCCATGGATTGTGGCAAGGGGGTCAGAGGGATTAGAGACAAGAGGCACATGTTGGCTCCTCATGGGTAACACCTGGAGAGTACACCCGGTGTTGAGGCAGAGAGAAGGCGGAGTCACCACATGGCGTCGTCGTACCTGTGGTCAAACACACAACTGTCAGTACTAATGAAAACCAGTTTGGTTCATTCTGCTATTTGCTGGTGTGTGTGTGTGTGTTACCTTGACCGCTGGTCTCTGGTACTGTCTCTGCCAAACAGCAGCTCTGCCATCACATCCTCCTGGGTTGAACGCTTTCCGTATCTGCAGTTAGTCCATTAGAGAGAGAGAGAGAGAGAGAGAGAATAAAAGATAGAGAGGAATGGAATGGGGAGTGATGTGATAGAGGTGGAAAAGGTAAAGTGAGGCAGAGATTGATCCATTTTGTGTTGGACATAATTGTGAGAATCAATTAAAATGTACTATCATGTTTTACTATGAGAATTCATTGTTTTTATGTTTGTTTTTTTGTATATTGTTTTTAATATATATTTCACAAATGCTGAGCTGATCCTTTCCTCCAGGCACAAATGTGTATTCAGCATTCCATTGTGATGACATTAAGCATTTGAATCCTGATTGAATCCTTTTCCGAAATGACGCTAATCCCTATGAAGTAATTCTGAGATACTTCTATGATCTTCTGCAGCATGCCTTATAGGCCCCGCGGAGAGGAAAGGGTTCACCGTATTTATCAAAAACGTTCGGCAAAGATGCACACACCCTAGCAATTCCTCGGGACCCCTACAGCGAGAACTGTGGTTCCTCTTGTTTCCCATCAGCAACTTGTGCAACACCCAATCTAATGCTTCGTTACATGCGCACATTGTTCGTTAATGTTTGTGTGGGTCTGTTGTGTGTGTGTGTGTGTGTTTTCGTCTGCATTGCACTTGTTGTACTTCTATTAGTTTAGAGCATGAGTGTGTGTGTGTGTGTGTGTGTGTGTGTGTGTGTGTGTGTGCGTGTGCGTGTGCGTGTGTGTGTGTGTGTGTGTGTGTGTGTGTGTGTGCGTGTGCATGTGCATGTGCATGTGTGCTCGGCAAGGCAGCCCTACAGGAAAGCAATCAAACAGCTTTGC
>JAOPHQ010001420.1:70000-82500 GCA_030340625.1 Merluccius polli | reverse complement strand
AAAATAAAACATGCCATGTATCAATGATGAACTGAATGGAAGCCCTGAAGAACAAAATTACCATAAAATCAGTGATTTACATCCATTGTTGTAGTTTATTGGCAGGTGTTGTAGTTTATTGACATGATTAGTCCATGGGTTATTGGAGGCTGGAATTGACATGGTCAAGCTCATCACCACATGGGCTATCACCAGGCAGTGCGCCACAAGCAATTACCGGGTCAATCTAGGAAGCCTGCCACCTGAATGTATGTGTAGCCATGAGGGATTGGAGTAGTTCAGTAACTAAATCACGGCTACAGACGCAGCAGTGATAGTGAGATGTGAAGGTGGATGGTGTGCTATATCTGCGTGCGTCACTGTGTTTAGATAAAGAGAAGAGAGGGAGGAGCAAAGACAGGATGAAGATTCAACTCAGGGATGAAATCTGAGTTTTATTTTCTTTGTGCTTTCTGACTATTGTTTTGTCATGTTATTGATTTTTAATTGTTCTCCTTATGAAATCGTTTGTGAGCGATTCGTTTTTAATGATTCTCACGTGTCTGGAATAATTGGATGAAGAAGTTGTTTGTTTTCCACCTGAAAAGTAGGACATGACGTGCAGGCTGCTCCAAATGTTCACTTTGATTTCAGTTCCAGCAGGCCATTTTTAATTTAAATATTCCCAAATGTAAAAGTAAAAGGCTATTCAATAATTCACAATTGCAGAAAAAAGAGGTACACTACAATGGCATGCTTATTCAGCTATTCAAGTGATGATTACTGACAACATGGCCATTGACTGTTCTGTGTGAATGTGTTCTCCACAGAGATCTGTTTGTGACGGTGACGCGGGTTGTACTGATATTACAATGTAGTCTGTGCTGTTCTTCCTTCATTGTTGAAATCATGCACAGTGATCAGGGAGCCGATCAAGTGGGCTATGAGTGGGGGTGTATTTTTGGATTTCAATAATTTCGATCGATAACACAACTCTACAGATTATAATTTATATGTTAATATGTAAAATATATGTGTTATTTCGCATGATTTCGCATGATTAGCAAGAGGATTATTAACATATAGCTTCTCATCATTAAATGCCCACAATGGGTATAATGTCCGCCCTCCAAAGAGACAATTCAACACATGAATGTGATTATGCTCCTGGATGATTCCATTATTAGTGAGATGGGCAGTTATTATTATCCTCATCATAGGTTGTTGGGCTAAATAGAAATCATATTATTTAACAAAGAAAGAAAGAATGAAAGATCTGGCATATTATTGGTTAGGATTTTTTATATAAATTAATACTTTGAGGGTATTCAGATGTGTAATTTGTGTTTATTTGGCATTGATTTTGGAGCTTTACTGTTGACCAGTGCACCTCCACATTTACAAGAGAGTGAGAGCTAAATATCATTATCTCTCTCTCTCTCTCTCTCTCTCTCTCTCTCTCTCTCTTGCTCTCTCTCTCGCTCTCTCTCTCTCTCGCTCTCTTTCTCACTCTCTCACTGACATACACACACATACACACACAAGGAGAATGGTAAGAATGGTGACACATGCTTGACGTCAGCAACCAGGTACTCTGCCCACATGCTCCCCCACCCTCAAACATGAACATGATGACACCATGACGACCCCATCATGGTGGTATGATCGAACCTTGAGACGGTAGTCCCACCCCTACGTCATCCACCTCCCCATCCCGTGTGTGTTTGTGTGTTTTTCTCGCTCCTCTTCCTCTTCTTTTCTTTTCTTCTTTTTGTTGTTGTTACTATACAATTAGTCAGCAGACGAAACATTATTGAAGCTCCATCATCATCATCATCATCATCATCATCATCATCATCATCATCATCATCATCATCATCATCATCATCATCATCATCATCATCATCAGGGGGACCAGAGCTCCTGGTTCATTTGAGGGAAGCGACCTACGACTAACCCAGCCTTATAAAGTACAGGGCCGAGTCTTTCCAAGCACCTGGATCAGAACCTCACAACCCGGGGCTGCGCGCGTGACCAGGATCACACAGGTGCACGCTGTCAGTGTGATTAGCCCTCGCCAGGGTCTGTTGGTTTCATCCTCCGCCACAGCTGCAGCGGACGGATGTCCACCCGGGCGGGGCAACGTTTACACAGTCACTCATGCTGTCTGTCCACTCGCTGTCTCCCTTCCCCTGTCTAGCCATAGGTCTCTCTCTCTGGTCTCTCTCTCTGGTCTCTCTCTCTCTCTCTGGTCTCTCTCTGGTCTCTCTCTCTGGTCTCTCTCTCTGGTCTCTCTCTCTTTGGTCTCTCTCTCTCTGGTCTCTCTCTCTCGCTCTCTGGTCTCTCTCTCTGGTCTCTCTTTATACAATTACTCATGCTGTCTGTCCACTCGCTGTCTCCCTTCCACTGTCTAGCTATAGGTCTCTCTCTCTGGTCTCTCTTTAGTCTCTTTCTGGTCTCTCTCTCTCTGGTCTCTCTCTCTCTCTCTCTCTGGTCTCTCTCTCTCTGGTCTCTCTGGTCTCTCTGGTCTCTCTGGTCTCTCTTTCTCAGTCTCTCTCTCTCTCTCTCTCTCTCTCTCTCTCTCTCTCTCTCGCTCGCTCTCTGGTCTCTCTCTCTGGTCTCTCTTTATACAATTACTCATGCTGTCTGTCCACTCGCTGTCTCCCTTCCACTGTCTAGCTATAGGTCTCTCTCTCTGGTGCTAATAGTCAGACATCGTCCTAATTCTGTGCTGCGTGCGTTACTTGGTGATTTCCTTTGGACTCTAAGGATGGTAAAGTGTTGGTTGGTGAGTGGGGTCCCGGACCTCGCAGCCATAGAGAGCAATGGGTTAGTTGCCAGTTGATTTATGTATATGCTGAACGGGGTCAGGCTCAAGCTGCATCCCTCTCTGCATCCCGGCTCTGTGGGAAGAAGTCTGTGTGTTTTTTTTTTTCCTAGTTTAACAGCACACTTGTTTGTGTACATGGACTTAATAATGTCATATATTCCCCCCAATACCATTGTCTAGTAAGTTGTACGGCAGACCTTTGTGCCAAATTGAGTCGAAAGCTTTTTTTAAAGTCAACCAACCAGGATCTTTGTATTTGTTTTGGTTTAACTGGTTATCGATTAGGGTGCTCAGGGTGGTAATTTGGGAAGAAGTCAATTTGTTTCTCTCTCCCTCTCCCTCTCTCTTTGCTCGCTGACTAAATGCTCCTGTCTGTCTATCTTTATGACTGCAATGACACACACACACAAACACACACACACACACACACACAGATAAGCAGTGGAGGGAATGCGGTGGCTCCTGTGTTAGCTTACGCTGCATCCTGGGTAGAGAGAGCATTGGTCTCCTGCTGTTTGTAGTGCTCTTTCTATTGACTCTGTGCTGTGTGCCCAGTAGAGCAGAGTAGATGAGTGTCTGATGGTGAGGGTGGGGGTGTCTGAGGTGTGTGTGTGTGTGTGTGTGTGTGTGTGTGTGTGTGTGAGATGGGGAGGGTGGGGGGGGGGGGGGGGGGGGGGGGGGGGGGTTGTGTTTGTCCAGTTTGAAGAGGCCAACACACCGTGGTTCCTTCCTCAAATACTTTTACCTGAGATAATGTCTTTCTAAAAGGGCAATTACTTACAGCGTATGTACGGTCTGCACAGTGGACTGTAGCACAAAGTGACGGTTCTTCTTAACAAACCATTTGAATGATTCTGCATAAGACGGTCGTGTCAATGTCTGTTGTTGTTTCATCTCATGATTGTCTTAACGTAGTTGTGACCTCACCCTGATCAAAGCAATCTCCCGATGCCTTTAACAGACAACGTGGAACAGAGAAAATGTTCCTAGCGTCGTATGACGTCATGTGGCCAAGAACAACAGGATACGAGCGCTATGATACCAGAGGTAGGGTGGATGTGCAGCTGATCAGGATACGATAGTGGCAGGTAATGGAGATAGTGGGAGTACCTGCTGATCAGGCCCCTGTACTTATGGGACCTGGGACTCATGGGTTGAACTGATAAGGCTGTCCCCACAGACTTTGAGATGCAATCCCCGAAACCTGTGTGTATTGGAGGAGAACGTAGGCTACGTCATGAGTTGGACATCATAGTCTAATACTTTATTTAAGTGCTCATTTGAGGATTTGTCAGAGTAAGTGTTTTCAACTGAGTATGATCGGAAACCAAGAAAGGATTGACAAATAATCGCGTAACAATGGAAGAAAAAGTGAACAAGAGGGAACATCTGATATGTAGACAACAGATTGTGACTGTGGGAGAAAATAAACACTATGCTATACAACCTTTTGCGAGATTGTTGATTGACAAGCAGTAACCTTTTCAACAAGCCGGTATGGATGCAGGCAGTACTTGTTGAAGGGCGGTGTTATTGCTGCCTGATGCTCATCGATTGCAAATGAATGGCAGACCTAAACCCATGCCAATGCCAATTGCAATAATACAGGTTGCCCTGCTTGGCCTATAGACCCTTACAGTCACACTGTTCACTGGAGCCCAAACAAAGCACCAACAGCTGGAGGCAAATAGGAATCAGCGCAGCAAGAACTACTGACACAATGTCTTTTTGCTGTGTTGTCGGGGTGCCAAAATTAATGTTTGTTGTAGGTACGGATATCAGAAATTGGGGAACTAGGAGGAACAGGTGATTTATGTTGTTTGTGTTCCTAACAATATGTTATAATCTTATCCCTTTGAGGTATATGTCATTAGATGGGATGTTGTTTTTCAGAGAGCGACATCGGTAGGAGCCTAACCTGAGATAGAAACACAGCTCTCGCTATTGTGACAATAGTAATGGCACTTTCTTTTGTCAATTATAAATGTCTAGCCGTACTAAATGGACGAACAAACTGTGCACTCCCTGCTGCCAGATCTGAAAGACATGATTATAGCTGTATAAACCGTAAGGTATACGAGTGAACAGGAACAGACTGGTTGGTGTGTAACCAACTGGACTTGATCCATGTCTTCTTTAGGGATTCAAATGATGTGTGTGTGTGTGTGTATGTGTGTGTTTATAAAGGCATGTGACACCCTGTCATTTTTTCCTCCTTTTCTTCTAGCTAGTTTTGACAGTGCCAGAGAATTGGAAGACACCTG
This sequence comes from Merluccius polli, assembly GCA_030340625.1. NCBI lineage: Eukaryota > Metazoa > Chordata > Actinopteri > Gadiformes > Merlucciidae > Merluccius > Merluccius polli. The sequence continues at coordinate 77,427 of JAOPHQ010001420.1, read as the reverse complement.
TGTGCCTGTGTGTGTGTGTGTGTGTGTGTGTGTGTGTGTGTGTGTGTGTGTGTGTGTGTGTGTGTGTGTGTGTGTGTGTGTGTGTGTGTGTGTGTGTGTGTGTGTGTGTGTGTGTGTGTGTGTGTGTGTGTGTGTGTGTGTGTGTGTGTGTAGGGCTGGTGCGTGTGTGTGTGTATGTGTGTAGGGGGGTGGGTGTGTGGGTATGCGTTTGTGTGTGTGTGTTTGTGTGTGTGTGTGTGTGTGTGTGTGTGTGTGTGTGTGTGTGTGTGTGTGTGTGTGTGTGTGTGAGAGGGGGGTGGGGGGTGCGTGGGTGTGTGTGTGTGTGTGTGTGTGTGTGTGTGTGTGTGTGTGTGTGTGTGTGTGTATGTGTGTGTGAACAGTTGCTGCTTGTACACAGAACAAATTTGAATATGAGTTAACCCAAGACATTCAGCTGTGTGTGCATGTGTGTGTGTGTGTGTGTGTGTGCGCGTGTGTGTGTCTGTGTATGCTTGTGCATGTGCGTTCACATGCTTCGTGCACATTTGCACATGAAATTTCACGTCAAAATGCACTAAAAGCATGTGAAATTTGTGTACCAAAGACAAAGCACACGCCTGTTTATGACCCTTTTGGCCTTCCATATGTGTGTGACGGCGTGTGTGTGTGTCGCTCTGTGAGTGTCAGTGTGTGTGTGTGTGTATGTGAGAGAGTCAGTGTGTGTTTGTGTGTGTGAGAGTGCGACTGTTATCTGACTGTATCAAAGCCCAGCATGATGAAGGTTAAAGCTGATCGAAGCAATGAGTGGCAGGAGCCCTTTAAACAGCTCTGATAAAACAGTTTGCTTGTCATCTTTGCTGTCTTGTCAGTCAAAAGCACATGCACACAGAAACACGGTGTGTGACACATACACACACACACACACACACACACAGATGGTTACTCATACATACATACATACATACATACATACATACATACATACATACATACATACATTAATTCATACATACATACATACATTTGTGCATTCTTTACATACACTCATTAATGATGCAGATGCTTTTGTCCAAAGCGTCTATTGGAGAACGGTGAAAGTAAGGCACATAAGTCAGTTCTAAGACGGCATGTTTTCCCGAGTCAACGCATTATATGAAACAAAACCAAACAAAGTCAAGGCTAACAGAGAGAGGTGAATGGAGTTGATGAAGAGACAACCCAGGTTAAGTCAGAATGACCTGAGGGGGAGAGTCAGTGGAAGACACAACGGGAAAGACACGGAGAAGAAGCACTGTAATGTGATCTGATGTGTGCGGTGGTGGGGCGACGCTCAGGTTTTATGGGGACCTGTTATGTGAGGTCCAGTTGGTGGTCATCCGTTTTTTGCGGGTCGCTGGGGTGCCAGAAGGTTCCAGCCGGGTCAAACGGTGGTAGCATACTGAGGAAGTCATCTGCTTGATCCCGACATGACATGTGGCAATATCACACACACACATGCACACACACACACACACACACACACACACACACACACACACATACACACACACACACACACACACACACACACACACACACACACTACTACTTGCTTCTCTTCCACACACACACAGGCACAGCTTTTAAAGCTCATCTCCTGTTGTGTTGCGCCTGTGTTTATTTAGCTTGGTGACCGTTCAGCTATCTGGACCTGCCCTTATCTGATGGGGACAAGAGACATGGTGGTAACCTGTTGCCAAAAACACACATTACGCTAATGGTCTCCACAAGGTTGGTGTGTGTGTCCATGTGTGTGTGTGTGTGTGTGTGTTTTCAAGTGCTCTCTCTTTTTCCTGTCTCTCTATCCCCCTCTCTCTCTCTCTCTCTCTCTCTCTCTCTCTCTCTCTCTCTCTCTCTCTCTCTCGCAGACACACATACACACACACACACACACACACACACACAAGCAAACACACACACAGGCACACACACAGGCACACATACACACAGACGCCAATCAGAGCTTTGCGCTATTAAAGAGCTATTAAAACTTTTTTTTTTATTCAACATTTCTTAATGCCTCAATCCAATTAAAGCTCAGATGATACAAAGGCAAGATTGAAGTGCTTGAGTTACATGCAGAAATGATTGCGCTGAGATATCATTTGGATTTCATAATTCTATTTGGTGCATGCGTGGGATATGAATGCGGTACATATAAAGCCAAACATCTTTTTTTTCTCCAAATGACCAAGCTGTAGTCCTTTAATTACACTTATTCATGATTACATCCACTTGCAGTCAGTGCAATAGATACCTGGTAGAAATGGATATAAACATATACTGAGAATATTATCTGTAAAATAAACCTAGATTATGTCCCATCTTTGTCCTTTATATTAGAAAATACTACATTGAATAGCTTTTCTTGTTCATGTAACATTATTATCTTCCATATATGCTCATTTTTCATCAACAGTTTCAGTAAAGTATGGGAGAGTCGCTGGCAGATTGTATATATATATATATATATATATATATATATATATATATATATATATCATCAAAATAAGAATCTTAATCATCGCTGTCGACCCACAGTTAACACTACGGGTGGCATTGCAACTGAATCAGACGTATTAACACATGAGCACTTAATGACCTAAAACACTGTCTTAATTAATCAGACGTATTAACACATAAGCACTTAAAGACCTAAAACACTGTTTTAATTAATCATATGTTTTAACACATGAGCACTTAAAGACCTGAAACACTGTCTTACTGAATCAGACGTATTAACACATAAGCACTTAAAGACCTAAAACACTGTTTTAATTAATCATATGTTTTAACACATGAGCACTTAAAGACCTGAAACACTGTCTTACTGAATCGTAGCATGCGGCAGTAAACTACACCAGTCAGAGCTATGTTGTGATAGTGGTATGATAAAACATATGAGCTGTTTTATTATCTTTATGATCTTTATTGTCTTTATTATCTTTATTATCTAAATCCATTGCACTTGATAAACCTTTGGCAGTTTGCTCTGGAGCGTGGTTGTGTTGAAACCATGACTAGGAAGTAATAATGATTGCAATGAATCCTCAGAGATGCAGTTGTTGCTGCTTATACACCTAGGGATGAATGCAAGACAATGTCCGATCAATTTGAAGTCCATCAAAACTGTGATTAATATGGTTAGCCAAGTATTTGTCATGCTGTTAGTGTAAAATCAATCAATCAACGATCCGATGTTTATTTTTGATCCCGAGTACGGTGAGTGGATGGATTTATGCACGGTTGGTCTGAGTGCACATCACAAACATGGCTCAGCTCTATAAAGGACAAAAAAAATATTTTGTGTTCCCACTTGTATGTATGTTGTACATGTATATGTATGTTGATGTATGAATACATGGGGTAAAAAAAATGTTGCATTCGGCAAATAAAAGACGTATTAACACATAAGCACTTAAAGACCTAAAACACTGTTTTAATGAATCATATGTATTAACACATGACCACTTAAAGACCTGAAACACTGTCTTACTGAATCAGACATTAGCTATTATTAGCATTTCAGCATCTAGCTAGCACACAGCCACAAAAGTCTATTTTTGGCATGAAAATCCCAAAACTTAGTCGTGTACTCCTCGCCCGACCAAATCCAGTTTGAAAATACGAAGCAATTTGTTAAAAACTAGAAAATGTGTTAAAACTAGACTACAATTTGTCAAACTAAATCATTAATCCGCAATTCTCTATTGCTTTACCGCCAGTTCGTCACACTCACGTAGTGGTAGAGAATTGAAGATGTAATTTTGAAATTATCATTGGACCAACGCATATTGTATTCTGGTTGTTGATTGGTTAGGGGGGACGTCCTCTGTTGGAGCATCATTTCACGTGTTTTGCATGATTAGCATGAACAAAAATGTACATTAAATTGATATAAGAGATCCTGCCCTAAGGAGGACAGCACTGTGCCACTTCACACAGACTGCCCTTTCCCCTCTTGCCTGCCCTGCGTGTGTCGCTGAAACATTTGAATCAGAATTTCCATGATGGATTTTTTTCCAAAGAAGAGAGAAAAAATATTTTAAAAATGATACTGAGATTTGGTAATGGTTTATTTTAACTAATTATTCTTTTTAATATTTTGATTTCTCTCTTGCCTCTCAACAACAGAGGAGGAGCAACCTCCTCTGCCTCTATGGCCAGCCTCCTCTGAACCTCATGTTCATGTTGTGTATTTTGAGCTCAGTGTGATATTCTCGGTCTTGGTGTCCGTGTCTGAGCCGTGCAGCCGGGTCCGATGCTGTTACCTGAGTGTAAAGCCCTGGGTTTTTCCCCTGGTTTATCAGGACTAGAGGAGAGAGTTTGATTTACACACAGTGCTTAGCTTCTGCGTTGACGTGTACGTCACACCGCTCTTTCTATGACTAAAAACTCAGACTTTAAACAGAATCCTCCACATCGTCCCACGCCACGCCAGCGCCATAAACGGTGATATGTGATTCTGGTTTATCATTATTCAAACTGTTTTTATTACTACTACTATGTGTGAGGTACCAACAATCATTATTACTCAAACCAACAGCTTGAATACGTAAACCGTGATTATTTTTAGGGCAATAAAAAAACATGGTGGACAGTGGTTGGACAGTTTACGACACAGAAGACATCATATTCAGCGTCACTATGGCAGCCGTGTGGTGTTATCCGGGGTCCGATGGTGGGGGGGGGGGGGCAGGTATCCTGTCTGAAATAACGTGCTTCATGGCAGACGACACATCATCTTTATGACATGTCAGCAAAGCTTTGTTGGGCTCTAAGTGTGTATGTGGGTTTGGGTGTGTGTGTGTTTATGTGTGTGTGTGTGTGTGTGTGCCTGCATGCGTGTGTGTATGTATGTGTGTGTGTGCGCGTGTGTGTGTGTGTGTGTGTGTGTGTGTGCGCGCGCGCGTGTGTGTGTGTGTGTGTGCGTGTATTTATGTGTGTGTGTATTTTTATCTATAGGAGTTCCCTGTGGTGCTTAAAGATGATGAGATGAGTGCTATTTTATATAAATGGAGACACAAAGAGGGCTGGAATGAGACCTTAGGGGCGAATGGACACACACAGTGTACACGACACCATACACACATACACACATGGTCTGAGAAGAGACAGGCAGACAGGCAGACAGACAGACAGATGGGAAGACAAGGGGTGGGGGTTGTTATCTGACAGAAATGTCAGCGACATAAGGGGGGGTACGGTGAAACCCCGGTTGGAAAGCGACAGGTGACTTTAATCATCATCCGATTGATATCAGTTGATGTCCGTCAACGGAGGAGCGTCATGTGACGTGCGGGTTGGCATTAACACACATGGTGAGACGACCATGAATAGAAACCAACGCCGCACATAAACAAGTACAGCAACCCAGGGATGAGCGGAGGAGAAACTAAGGAGGGCTGCAGAAGAGGCTTAAGTCATAGGAGGAGGCGGGTTAGGGAGTGGGGGGGGGGGGGGGGGGGGGGGGGGCCGGGGCCCGGGGCCCTCCACTGTATTTTCTCCCTTTCCCCAGATCAATGAAACTCATTCCAGCCATCGATCTTCCCACATCATCGCACACACACGCGCGCACGCAGGCATGTGTAAAACTCACACACACACACGGCCGTGCCTGTTTCCTCCTGAGAAGAGCGATAGAAATGGAGCCAGCACCAAAGAAGGAGGGAAAAAGTCTAACAAAAGTCCTTTGAAAGGATGATGAGTGAAGTTCCAACGGGAATAAAGGAACGCAAGTACCAAAGAGAGGACAGGACACATTATCACGTAGCATGCGGCAGTAAACTACACCAGTCAGAGCTATGTTGTGATAGTGGTATGGTAAAACATATGAGCTGTTTTATTATCTTTATGATCTTTATTGTCTTTATTATCTTTATTATCTAAATCCATTGCACTTGATAAACCTTTGGCAGTTTGCTCTGGAGCGTGGTTGTGTTGAAACCATGACTAGGAAGTAATAATGATTGCAATGAATCCTCAGAGATGCAATTGTTGCTGCTTATACACCTAGGGATGAATGCAAGACAATGTCCGATCAATTTGAAGTCCATCAAAACTGTGATTAATATGGTTAGCCAAGTATTTGTCATGCTGTTAGTGTAAAATCAATCAATCAACAATCCGATGTTTATTTTGATCCCGAGTACGGTGAGTGGATGGATTTATGCACGTTTGGTCTGAGTGCACATCACAAACACGGCTCAGCTCTATAAAGGACAAAAAAAAAATTGTTTTCCCACTTGTATGTTGATGTATGAATGCATGGGGTAAAAAAAACATTGCATTTGGCAAATAAAACATCTTGAAGAATTGAACTCCCAACCTGACGACATGTTTCATGTGCTATCTATTAGGTCAGAAAGCTGAACCCATAAGTTAATGTTATGGGTTCAGCTTTCTGACTTAATATGTAGTACATGGAACACTAGTTATGTCATTAACATTTTAATGTCATTAACAGTATAAATACTACACTTTCACTGTCTTCTACACTTTCTATTCCTGGTGAGGCCTTGTTCAGCCTCACCAGGAATAGAAACAGGACCTTAACCCAGGCAGTGTTACTGAATAATATTTGTGTTAGAACAAAAGGTAGGCAGGTGACAGGTTTGATGAATTTGCAAGGTGTCTGAAGTGAGATCTTAAGGACTCTAAAGTCATGTAAGTACAGTCCAGTGGCCTCTCCTCCAGGTAGGACATGCAGTCTGCTGCTGAGCGGTTTATTCAAAGCCATCCATCAGACGAGGACCGCCTGAGGGGAGGAGAGGTGCAGACGAGACCAGCGAGGCAGCGGAGAGAGAGAGAGAGAGAGACAGACAGACAGACAGACAGAGCGACGCACTTCGTAATAACCTCCTGCGAAATGGACAAAGACATCAGGAACACTTACTTCCCTGAGATTACACAGACCTGCAAGGATGTTAAAAACAGCCGAGATACGAACAAATTGCCATATCTGTTGCGGGAAATACAGGATTGTGCGATCACAGCGGCACGTTTTGTCACCTGTTGTGATGGGAGGAGGGCATCCGAGGCATCACAAACACCACCAAGCTATCTACAACTAAAAGACATCTTCACTGTACCTGTTCACTCTATTATACTGTGATGCTACTGTGAAGTTACTATTGCACTACTGTTATACTGTATATAACCTGTATAAGAACTGTATCTGTATATATTTTATTATTTTACATTTAACCTTTTCATAGTATTTAATATTTGTACCTTTCATATCTGAGTTTGGTAAAGACTAATTCTGTGGCCCAGTTCCAGAAAATAGTTTGATTCACTCCCTCAGATTACCTTATTTTTTTGCACTGTATTTGTACCGATAATCAATATTTCACTTTGGTTTTTTTACCTTTTTGTAGTTTCCATGCCAATATAGCTCTTTGAATTGA